>JAGFNQ010008233.1:0-71474 GCA_024364735.1 Boesenbergia rotunda
CCGTGGGGCCTTGGAGTAGGAGTCGACACAGGCTCCGAACCAAGTAAAAAACCACTGTGTCTTTGTGCTGTGTCTCGTATTTTTATTTCCGCTGTGCACTTACTCTTAGTTTTCCGAAAAAGAACGATTTCCGATATTCACCCCCCCCTCTATCGGTTTTTCACGATCCAACAAGTGGTATCAGAGCGAGGAATTCAAACTTGGTGCAACCACCAGTTTGAAAATTTTTTTCGGATTTTTTTTCGAATTTAATTATTATTTTTTACTTAATTATCTTTATCCCGCACTGCTAATCCAAGACCAAGTCTTGGGACACCTTTGTTTGTAAATTTCCTTTTACAGAACAAATGTCTATGCAAGAGGGATTCAGCACCGCTAGACCTCCACTCTTCAGTGGAGAAGACTTTTCCTACTGGAAAAGTCGCATGGAGGTCCACCTGAAAACTCAGGTGGACATGTGGATCATTATCCAGTCCGGTATGGAGATCCCCTGAAATGCGGAAGGACTTCCACAAAGCTACTCGGAGTGGGACAACACTCTAAAGCTCAAGATAGAAGCCGACGCAAAAGCAACGCAAACCCTACAATGCGGGCTGACAAAGGAAGAGCTGAACCGAGTGGGCCCCTTCAACAGTGCTAAAGAGCTATGGACGAAACTGATCGAGCTGCACGAAGGGACTTCAGACACCAGGATCAGCAAAAGGGATCTGCTACTGAACAAGCTCTACACCATCAAGATGGCCGACAACGAAACAGCAGCCCAGCTCCACGCACGAATCCAAGAGGTAATGAACGGTCTTCACGCAATAGGTCATAAGGTCGAAAACCGTGACCTAATAAGGTATGCTCTAAACGCATTCCCAAGAAATACCTTGTGGGCATCTATGGTAGATGCATACAAGGTATCCAGGGATCTTTCTAAAATAAAACTAGATGAATTATTTTCTGAACTAGAACTGCACGAACAGACTAACACCAATTCGGTCGAAAAAGGTATCGCTTTCATTGCAGGTAAAAATCTAAAGACAACGAAGAAGAAAACTGAACCTGAACCTGAGTCTGACTCAGACTCAGAAGATGAAGAAGGAGATCAAACTAAGCTGGTCCGGCTCGCTCGAAGCTACTACAAGGAGCTGAAGAACCGAACCAACAAACGGAAAACGGCCGAAGAAAAGACGAACCAGTTGAACCCACGAACAAGCCTAATGTAACCTGCTACGAGTGCAAGAAGAAGGGCCACTACAAGACAGAGTGTCCAAATCTGAAAGAGTCCAAGAAAACGAGAAGAAAGAAGGCGCTCCAAGCAACCTGGGACGAGTCTTCCTCAGAAGAAGAGACAGAGGCACCCCAGTCCAATCTCCTAGCTCTGACCGCCTCAGTCGAAACCGAGTCAGAATCAGAACAAGAGGACGGCGAGCTGACCTTCACAGAAGACGGAGAAATTAAGGTAACTGGTTTTAATAGATTACAGTTAACTGAATTGATTTCTTTTCTTTCTCGTGATTTGGCAAAAGCCAAACTCCGGGTCGAATCCCTCCGACAGGAAGTAAAACTCCTGAAAGAGGGAGCTGACTCTAAACCCTCAACCGAGAAGGTTCAGGAAGGAACTCCCACTCAAGTTGAAAAACTTGAAAAGGAAAACTCCTCCCTGAAAACTCAGGTTAAGGATCTTAGATCAGCCCTAGAACGATTCACTTCTGGTTCCAAAAATCTTGACATGATTCTTGGGAAACAGAAGTCCGTTCTAAATCGATCTGGACTTGGCTACCGAACCAAATCCCGACAAAGATCGTATTTGGCTGTACTGAATCAGTCCAGAGGCAAAATTCAGGCATGGGTACCTAAACTATGCCTGAACAAACCAACTGGATCAAATCAGTATTGGATCCCCAAGGACAAGATTCACATCTTGCCTAATCATCACCGTGGCTTTAGTCCAGGGGGAGCCAAACTGAAACTATTTTCATTATTAGATAAACTTGTATTTCTTGATTGAAACTGCTTGTTTGATTGTCTATTTAATTTCTGCAATTTACCATGCTTAGACTTAGGTTAGTTTAAGGACTAAACAAACTTAGCTGAAATTTGACAACATAGTATTGGGTAGAGGTGAGATGATAGTACGTTAGGGAAACCAATTCTAATAAGATCAAGTTCACTTGGTCTCTTTAGACTGGTGAAACTAGCCGAAGCTACCGATCCAAAACTCAAACTAGTTAGACCAGAAATTTTTCAAATAATAATTTTGAAAATGAAATTTCATTAAAAGGCTTTGTCAAGGAAAGGGTGGATGATCCCATAAGGCTACGGCCAAAGAAGGCCTAGTGCCTCGCCAAGACCTGGAAGCCAATTTCTGAAATTCAAATTCAAATTATTTTTGTCAAATTCGAATCTAGCACAAAAATTCAGTTATTTGTAGATTTAAACTTCTTTTAAATTTTTTTAAAATTAATTAAGTTTTCAAACTTAATCAAAACTTTTCAAAATAGTTTTTCTAATCTAAACCTGTCTCACGAAACCTATAAGGTTAACGTGATTGAAAACCCTAGATTCGGGTGAGACAGACTAGGCAGTGAAACTCAATTTAAGCTATTCCTGATTCTAATTGGATCCAAATCAAGAAGATTCTTTATGCGTAGGAACATAAAGATTTGGACCAATGGATGTTGGATAGCGGTTGCTCCAGACACATGACTGGAGATAAATTGAAGTTCACCAAGCTCAAACTCAAAAACCTAGGCTCAGTAGCATTTGGCAATAATGCCACACTCAAGGTAATTGGGTCAGGTAACATTGAGCTTAAATCTGATTTCATTATTAAGAAAGTTCTATTGGTTGAAAACTTTAATTTTAATTTGCTTAGCATAAGTCAGTTATGTGATTCGGGTTATAGAGTAACTTTCAACAGTTCCAACTGCCTAATTAAAAATGAACAAGACTCAGAAATCATACTCAAGGGCACTAGGAAAAACAATGTATACACTATAAATCTTCCTATTATACCCAAATGTATGTTAACACAATTAGAACAATCAAACCTCTGGCATAGGAGATTAGGACATACCAATTTAAGAACTATCTCAAAAATTACCCAACTTGGCTTAATCAAAGGTATCCCCAACATCAAAAATAATGAAAACCTAATATGTGAATCATGTAATCAAGGTAAGCAAACCAAATCCAATCACAAACTAATTCAGTCTGATTTAACTCAAACCACACTTGAGCTTCTGCACCTTGACCTATTTGATTCACATGGAGCCAAGTCACTAAGCGGGAACCGATACTGCTTAGTAATAGTTGATGATTACTCTAGATTTACCTGGGTTAGGTTCCTAAAAACCAAAGATGAAACCCTAAATCTATTTATTGAATTCTGTAAACTAATTGAAAATCAAAATGACACTAAAATTAAAAGACTTAGGAGTGATCACGGGGGAGAGTTTGAAAATCACAAATTTGAGGAATTCTGTAAGGTAAATGGGTATTTACATGAATTTTCATGTCCTAGAACCCCCCAACAAAATGGGATAGTTGAGCGAAGGAATAGAACACTACAAGAAGCCGCTAGGGCTATGCTCAACGAGTTTAAACTAGCAAACCAGTTCTGGGCAGAAGCAACTAGTACAGCCTGTTATATCCAAAATAGGGTTTTGATTAATAAGCGACACAATAAAACCCCCTATGAACTGTACTACCATAGACTCCCAAACCTACACTACCTAAGAGTCTTTGGATGCAAAGTCCATATCCTAAACACCAAAGACTATTTAGGAAAATTTCAATCCAAGTCAAACCCAGGCATTTTTTTAGGGTATTCAACCACAAGTAGAGCCTATAGAGTTTACAACAAACAAACTAAGAAAATCGAAGAAACAACCAACTTAATTTTTGATGAAGAAATCAATTCAAATTCTAATAATCAAGAACCAATTTCATCAAACTCTGACCAAGAAAATAATGAACAACTTATTGAACCATTAATTGAACCCTTAAACGAACTAACTATTGAACCAATTAATGAATTAACTGAATCAAGTATCCAACCAACAAATGAACCAGCCCAAAGAGTCGAATCAAATAGTGAACCAAACCTACCAGCCGGACCTGAGGCTGAACCAAGCTCTAGAAGAACCAAGAAACCCAGACTCAGTCACCCAACTGATCAAATTGTGGGTGATCCAACTCTAGGAGTCAGGACTAGATCCTCCTATAGAAACCTTAGTCAAATAGCTATGATATCGAAAATTGAACCCAAAACTATAGATGAAGCCCTACCTGACCCTGACTGGATCATAGCTATGCAAGAAGAATTAGCCCAATTTGAAAGAAACCAAGTCTGGGAACTAGTGCCTAAACCTGAAGGCAAATCCATAATAGATACTAAGTGGGTCTTTAGGAATAAACTAAATGATCAAGGAGAAATAGTCAGAAATAAAGCCCGCTTAGTAGCAAAGGGTTTCAGCCAAGTAGAGGGATTAGACTACGATGAAACATATGCCCCAGTAGCTAGACTTGAGTCCATTAGAATGTTGTTAGCCTTTGCATCCCATAAAGGATTTAAATTATATCAAATGGATGTAAAGTCAGCCTTCTTAAATGGATTCATTAAAGAAGAAGTGTATGTAGGACAACCCCCAGGGTTTGAGGACTTAGACCAACCTGACCACGTTTACAAATTAACTAAAGCGCTATATGGGTTAAAACAAGCACCTAGGGCCTGGTATGAACGTTTATCTACTTACTTAATTTCTAAAGAATTTAAACAAGGCGAAATTGACTCAACATTATTTATTAAAACCCTAGGAAAAGATATATTTATTGCCCAAATTTACGTAGATGACATAATCTTTGGATCCACCAACACCAACTTTCTAAAAGAATTTGTAAAGATAATGGAAGATGAATTTGAAATGAGCTTAGTTGGTGAGCTTACATTTTTCCTAGGACTACAAATCAAACAAACTAGGGATGGTAATTATGTTCATCAATTCAAGTATGCTAAAGAGTTAATAAAGAAATTTAAAATGGATAACTCTAAAAGCATAAGTACCCCCATGGCCACTAATATAAAAATAGATAGTGACCCTGATGGTAAACCAGTAGACCTTAAACTCTATAGGAGTATGATAGGTAGCCTACTGTACCTTACAGCCAGTAGACCTGATATTCTCTTTGCTGTAGGGATGTGTGCTAGATACCAAACCTGTGCTAAGGAAACGCACTTAGCAGCCCTAAAAAGAATACTAAGATATGTAAAGGGCACCCTAAATGTAGGGATTTGGTATCCTAGGACCTCAACGTTTGCCTTAACCGGATACTCAGATTCTGACTATGCTGGCTGTAAGTTAGATAGAAAGAGCACAAGTGGAAGCTGCCAACTGTTAGGTCAGAGTTTAGTCAGTTGGTGCAGTAGAAAACAACACTGTGTGGCTTTATCCACAACTGAAGCTGAGTATGTGGCATTAGGAGAATGTGTTGCACAACTTTTATGGATGATGCACACACTTAAAGATTTCCAGCTCAACTACACCCAAACTCAAGTATTTATTGACAATATAAGTTCAATTAATTTAACTAAGAACCCAATTCAACACTCCAGAACTAAACATATAGAAGTCAAACATCATTTTGTCAGAGACCATGTAGCCAAGGGTGAAATAGCACTTAAGCATATTGACTCTAAATCCAACCTAGCTGATATATTCACAAAACCCTTACCTGAATCTGAGTTCAGTTCACTAAGAAGGCAGTTAGGATTGTGTTCAGTAGAATAGTTTAACTCAATTATTTTTACTCTACTTGATTTCAAAAAAATAAGTTTTCTAAAATTAAAATTAAAAAAAAACTATTTTATTTAAATTTCAAAAATCAGTTTTCATTTTCAACTTAGCTTTATTCATTTCAAAAATCAATTTTAAAATCTTTTCGACTTAGTTTTTTAAAACAACCCCCTTCAAAACTAGGTTTTTTTTCGAAAATGGACTTAGTGTAGGCTTTAACCCTAGAACTGCATGCACCTATAGACTTAGAAGCCAGCATCTCACAAACACCTTAGGGTACTTTTGATTGATAACCTAGAAAGGGTTGAGATGCGTAGGTCTTTGCCTCAATTCAAGATGCTTTAAGTCAGTGCATCTGCAGAAATTGGGGCACTAAATACAACTTACATAGCAATCAAGTTAAGTGTCATGTTTAGAAAATCTAACTTGAACAAAAACACTTAACTTGACTAACCCTAGCAAAAACTACTGTTTATAACAGTTAGTAAGTAGCTAATTAGGTTAGACAGACCCCTACAGAGAATTGATTGATTTAGTGTAAATTTAATGATGAATTGATTCAGTACAGCAAAAATTTTACTTTTTCATTGATTTATGCTGTATTTATTTGTTTTGATATATGGCAAAGGGGGAGAGATAGGAAAGGAGAGAGTAAAATTTCTTTTCAAAATTTTCTTAAGTAAAATTTCTTTTCAAAATTTTCCTAACTCCATCCTTTATTCAAAAAGTATTCAAAAGTTTTTTTTAAAAATTCTTAAGTTTAACTTTTTGAAAAATACTTAAGCTTTCAAAACTTGTATTCAAAAGTTTAACTTTTTGAAAAATACTTAAGCTTTCAAAACTTGTATTCAAAAGTTTAACTTTTTGAAAAATACTTAAGTTTTCAAAACTTGTATTCAAAAGTTTAACTTTTTGAAAAATACTTAAGCTTTCATAAGTTTTCAAAACTTGTATTCAAAAGTTTAACTTTTTGAAAAATACTTAAGCTTTCAAAACTTCTACTTAAGTTTTCAAAATTCTGCTAAGTCCTTCAAAATATCTACTTAAGCTTTCAAAGTTAACTAAGTACTTAAGTTTTTTTTAAAAGCTAACACTTTCAAAACCTTTGAGTACCTTGAAACTTAAAAGCCTCAAACTTTTTATGTACTCAAAGATCATGTTTCAAAAATTTCCTATATACTTTTTAAAAGTACCTAAGTGCAAGTTTTTTTCCCCCACCAATTTTTGAAACATCTAGGGGGAGATTCCGTCCAGGGGGAGGGAACAAAACTTTAATTTTTTTTATTAAACTTAACTTTTTGAACTAGGGTTGCCATAAATCAAAAAGGGGGAGATTGTTGGTGCAGAAGGCACCAAAGTCTAACCTGTGTTTTGATAATGGCAACATAGGTCAAAAGTTAAGTCTTACTTGTTTTCTAACAAGTTATTTTAAGTGTGCAGTATCCAAGCCCTAGCGAAGGACTGCTAGGCAACTGGCGAAGGACTGCCAGTATTAAAGCCCTAGCAAAGGACTGCTAGGCAACTAGTGAAGGATTGCCAGTCTTAAAGCCCTAGCGAAGGACTGCTAGGCAAATGGCGAAGGACTGCCAGTATCCAAGACCTGACAAATGACCGTCAGGCAAAAGTCCAACCAAAGGAGCGGTTGGCATCAGGTAAATTCTCCCGAGAGGAGTAGGTGAGGACGCGTTCCCCGTCGAGGGAACAGTAGGCGTCAGTTCGACCTAGGGCTCCATTTTGGAGACCAAAGTCAGAACCAAGACAGCTAATGTAACGCCCCAAAACTTCCTTTTTTAGTTCTTAAAGTCCTTAGAATTATTTAAAAATGGTTTAGAAATATTCTAGATATTTTTAGGAATTTTTAGAATATTTTTATGGAATTTTCCGAGTCCGTTTGGTATTTTAAAAAAAGAGAAAGAAAAGAAAAAGGAAAAACCACTTAAGGGCAGCCGGTAGTTCGAACCCGCGACCACCCCGAAACCAAAAACGAGCGCGACCAGCTGGGCTAGGGTATCAAGCACAACAAGGGATGGAGAGAAGTATATTTAAGGGGTAGTTAAGTCGATCCGCCCATAGGTATAAATAGATTATTAAAGAGAGAAGTTTTATTTTCACTCAAACCCTCTCCCTCTCCCAAGTTGCGCCGACCCCTCTCCCTCTCCTCTCTTGTGCGCATGCCACACCAAGCCCTAGAGGGCCGGCCAAAGCTCTCCTCCGAGAGATATTCCTATATTCGGGATCCCCGCGACGAGAGGAACGCGTAGGCGCGAAGAATTCTCCGAGATCTCAAGTTTCTCCCGAGCTCTAGATGTCAATCTTGGTTGTAAGTCCAAGATATCAATGTAAGTACTGCTCACCTGCAGTAAGAGGCGGTTTTTCCGCAAGAATTTTCCTTAAAAGTTTTTAAAAGAGATATTTCCTTTTTGTTTGAGTTTTTGCATGTGATCTTAGTTCATTATATGCTTATATATGTTGATTAAGTACCCTATGTGAGTTTAGGGTCCAAGAAAAGCTATGAGAAAAGAAAAGAAAAGATAAAGATAAGAAAAGAAAAGGCCAAGGCCTTAAGAAATCCCCAAAAGTCAAGACTTAGGGATTTTAGCACGCAAGGTGCTCGAGAAAATGCCAAGGCATTTACAGATAAGAAAGAAAAGAAAGAAAAGCTATTTTATTTTCTAAGGCCAGTACCCGACGTCCAAGGGCGTCGTTAAAGAAATTCAGGTGTCCAATTCCAAGGTCTTGGCCCTGGTAGACCAAGGTCTGCTCTATTAGGATTGGTGGCTCGCTACCCCAACCTTTTAGGGAACGCGCATATGAGATGGTACTTACGTCTTCAGTGGATCCAAGTGATTATTATTTTCAAGTATATGCTTTAGCAAAGTTTCGAAAGTTTAAGAAAGTTTTCAAAAGTTAAAGAATAGCTAAAGTTTCAAGTTGAGCCAAGAAAAGTAAATTGAGATTTATTAATGCTTGAGTATGCATGTTTTGAGTTATACATGTTCTTAGTTTTCTTTCAAGCATATTAGTATCTCATATGATTTTCATATTGTTCTAGAAGCATGTTTCCACATTTCGAGATTTTGTGAGCTAGATAGTACTTACTAATCTTTTTGCCTACTAGATGCATTTCCTCTTATTGCAGATAAAGGTAAAGGCAAGCAATTCTGAAGGAAGGCGACGAGGCGGTGCTGAGAAAAGTGTGTGTGGTGGCTGATTTTGGAGAGATCTTTGAGACGAGACAATTTAACTATTTAAATTACAATGTTATAGTTTATTCAGATTTCAAGTTCTTGTTTTATGGAGTTAGCGAACATATAAGTTTTTGGATAGTTTTACATAATCAATTTCTTAGAGTATAGATTCCATGTTATTTCTCTTAGCCTACATATTCTTATGATTGCCTTGGATGAGTAGAAATGTGAGTAAATAGAGATATTGATACTTTGTTAGAGAAATAGATGCATGTGCCATGATAGTATCAATTTCTCCTTGAATCAAGTTTTTACTTCTTAAATATGTTTAGAAAAGTTGCATTCACATTTCACAATGCTTTGGCAAGGTTATAGAACATGTATTTGGTGTTATGAATACATAGGAGTCAAGATTGGTACAAACTTTATTGTTAAAGTTCATATAACTTGAATAGCTTATTTCCTTCCGCAAAAGTCGTAATTACAAGTTTATGGATTCATTTTGATTGGCTAAATTGATTGGAAAACTGGCCTAGAGTATAGAAATGGTGTCATGATTCTATTTGGCTCGAAAGTATAGGTTTGGTGGAGTTTTGAAGCAAGTGCCGAAATCTGAAAATTCTGTTTTCAGGCCTATTAGTCGACTGATACAGTATCAGTCGACTGATACCCGAAAGTGGAGTTGGGCGAGGCAAGTTTCAATAAGTTTCATCTTAGGAGTTTTTGAGGAAGAAAGTGTGACATGGTATCATGCATGACTATTAGAGTTAGTATATTATAGATAGATTTAAATTGAGAAGAAAAAAAAAGATTTTCGCATTCTTTAGTCGTGCATTAGAGTCGAGAAGTAGACAGAAGTAACGATCCGTCTAAGGCAGGAGAAGGCGGGTCGCTACAGCTAAGGCCGTATAAATCTAATAAATTATTATGTTATTGTGTTTTGGACTAACCCTGGATGCAGGACCGAAGGAACGTGTGTCTGCAGCTCAGAAAGCCTCAAAGGAGAGAGGCAGTTACTGAGTAGGGCGCCCGGAGCATCCCGGGCGCCCCCAAGGGCCATACAAAACAAGTAACAAGAATAATGGTTCGAATACACACTAGGCCGGGCGCCCCCGTGCACCCGGGCGCCCCCGTGCACCCGGGCGCCCCCGCTGCTCCCAGGCGCCCCCTGCGCTGCGGGCGCCCCCATGCGCGTACATCGAACCAGAAGCCTTCGAAGCTAAGAGATGAGGTTTGACCCGGTCAATACGGGCGCCCCGAACGACCCGGGCGCCCCGGTCAAAGCGGATCCAGAGGATCAGACGCGACCGAGGTTTGTGCGGATCAAAAGCCACGTGGGGGGCGCCCCCGACATCCCGGGCGCCCCCTAGCCCTATATAAAGGGCCCTCGACCCCAGGCTTCCAACAACAATTCTTTCAACGCCTCAAAGCTCCTCTACGCTCGTGCCATGCTCCAAAAACGCCTCACCTCGAGCCTACGACGTCCCGCTGCCCCGAAAATGAGTCGATACACTCCGGACGTCGGTAACGAAGAGCTTAATATTTGTTTGTTAGTTTATTGCACTATCTATGTAATTAAAATTATTGTAATCTATTTGCGCGAATATAGAATTGCCCATAGTAAACGGTCAACGACCGTGGGCCTTGGAGTAGGAGTCGACACAGGCTCCGAACCAAGTAAAAACCACTGTGTCTTTGTGTTGTGTCTCGTATTTTTATTTTCGCTGTGCACTTACTCTTAGTTTTCCGAAAAAGAACGATTTCCGATATTCACCCCCCCCCCCTCTATCGGTTTTTCACGATCCAACACAAGGTTTATCTTGAGTCCTTGAAGAAGAAGGCATCCGATACCCCATCCTCTTCAGGAATCTTCGTTATTGAATGTCACTCTATTTCCTCAAACACCTGGGTACTTGATACTGGGTGTAGCTCATATATATGTAATGACATACAAGGGCTAAAGAATAGAAGAAGACTCATCAAGGGAGAAGCGAATTTGCGAGTTGGAAACGGAGCAAAGATTGCTGCTGTTGCCATCGGAACATATTTGCTAAAGCTCCCTACAGGACGTGTCTTAGAATTGGATAATTGTTATTTTGTTCCTTCGTTAATAAAGAACATTGTATCTATTTCATGTTTGAATGAAAAGGGTTATCATTTAACTTTTAGTAACAATTGTTGTTACTTAACTTTAAATGGCGTTCTTTATGGGAATGGAACTTTGTGCAATGGTATCTACACGTTAGATTTATCCGGTGACGTTTTCAATATCGAAGTTAGCAACAAACATGCTAGAATATATAATCGAATAGACTCCTACACGTGGCATTGTCGTCTTGGCCATGTAAGTAAGAAACGCATGACCAAATTACACCGATGTGGAATTTTGGAATCATTTGAACCCGATTCATTTGATACATGCGAATCATGCTTAAAAGGCAAGATGACCAAATTACCCTTTTCCGAAAAAGGTAATCCAGTGGGAGAATTGCTTGGTCTAATACATACTGATGTATGTGGACCAATGTCAACTCTTGCACAAGGAGGCTATAGCTACTTCATCACCTTTATCGATGATCACTCACGATTCGGGTATGTGTTCTTGATGAAACACAAATCTGAAGCTTTTGAGAAATTCAAAGAGTTCAGAAATGAAGTAGAGAAACAGCTTGGCAAAAGTATTAAAATACTTCGATCCGATCGGTGTGGTGAATACTTAAGTCAAGAGTTTCAAGATTATCTTAGGGATAATGGGATATTATCCCAATGGACTCCGCCGTATACACCACAGCATAATGGTGTATCTGAGAGGCGCAACCGAACCTTGATGGACATGGTTAGGTCTATGATGAATCATGCAACTCTTCCAAAATCCTTTTGAGGCTATGCACTTAAGACAGCTGTTTACTTGCTAAACAGAGTCCCGACCAAGGTAGTCTCAACTACTCCATATGAGACGTGGAATAGTAAGAAACCTCACTTAACTCACCTTAAGATATGGGGTTGTCCTGCTTATGTGAAGCGGATTGTATCAGACAAATTGGATGCTAAGTCTGATAAATATCTATTTATTGGATACCCTAAGGAAACAAAGGGTTACCAATTCTATTATCCCTTGGAACAAAAGGTGTTTGTTTCAAGGCATGCTGTATTTCTAGAAAAAGAATTTCTTTTACAAGAAAACAGTGGGAGTGGCATTGAACTTGATGAAGTTCAAGAAACTCCAATCGACATTACAGAGACACCTAGTCTAGACCCACAACCAATAATTCATAATGATGAGCTATCAGTTGAACCTAAAACTTCACCACCTCTTCGTAGATCTGATAGTACACGCAATATTCCAGAGAGATACGGATTTCTCATAAGTGAATCGAACAACGTGTTACTCATAAGCGATGACGAACCTATCAGTTATGAAGATGTTCTGAAAGGTTCAGAAAGGGTCAAATGGTTTGAAGCCATGAAGTCGGAAATGAATTCCATCTACGAAAATCAAGTATGGGACTTGGTTAACCCACCTGAAGGGATTAAGCCCATAGGGTGCAAGTGGGTTTTCAAGAAGAAACCCAACATGGAAGGTAATGTTGTTACCTTTAAAGCTAGATTAGTGGCAAAAGGATATCGTCAGAAATAAGGAATTGATTATGACGAAACCTATTCGCCAGTAGCTATGCTTAAATCCATTCGGATGCTCCTAGCCATAGCAGCTCATTATGATTATGAGATATGACAAATGGATGTGAAAACAACTTTCCTTAATGGAAACCTGCTTGAGGATGTATACATGATACAACCTGAAGGTTTCACATCGGTTGATAAAACCAAAGTATGCAAGCTTCGAGGATCCATATATGGACTGAAGCAAGCATCCAGGAGCTGGAACATCCGTTTTGATGAGACAATCAAAGAGTTTGATTTCTCACAAAATCCTGACGAACCTTGTGTGTACAAGAAGGTTAGTGGGAGTGCAGTCGTATTCCTAGTATTATATGTCGACGACATCTTACTTATAGGAAACGATATATCAGTTTTATAGACAGTTAAAATTTGGTTATCCAAAACTTTCTCCATGAAAGACCTGGGAGAAGCAACCTATATCCTAGGGATTAGAATCTATAGAGATAGATCAAAACGGTTGCTTGGACTTTTGCAGTCTACATATATAGACCGAGTGCTAAAAAGGTTTAGCATGTCGGAATCCATGAAAGGTTACCTTCCCATTAGGCATGGGATCAACCTTTCAAAGTCTATGTGTCCGCGCACAGAAGACGAGAGGATTTGCATGAATAAGATTCCTTATGCATCCGCGATAGGATCTATTATGTATGCTATGTTATATACAAGGCCCGATGTATCGTATGCGTTGAGCGTCACAAGTAGATACCAGTCGGATCTAGGAATGGATCATTGGGCGGCTGTTAAGACAATCCTTAAGTACTTAAGAAGAACTATGGATGTGTTCCTAATATATGGAGAAGGAGATATGGTAATACGTGGGTATACAGATGCCAGTTTCCAGACAGATAAGGATGACTCCAAATCTCAGTCTGGATACGTATTCACTTTGAATAGAGGCGCAATAAGTTGGAAGAGTTCCAAACAAGACACCGTAGCGGATTCTACCACGGAAGCGGAATATATCGCAGCTTCGGAAGCAGTCTGGATCAAGAAGTTTGTCTCCGAACTTGGTGTGGTTCCAACCATTGATGAAGCAGTGCCGGTTTATTGTGACAACAATGGAGCTATTGCACAAGCAAAGGAACCAAGGTCTCATCAGCGATCCAAACACGTGCTTCGCCGCTATCATCTGATCAGAGAGATTATAAGTAGGAATGACATACAAATTGAGAAAATTCCCACTGAAAAAAATTTAGCGGATCCTTTAACTAAGGCCTTACCTCAGAGCAAGTTTGAGGGTCATGTTAGAGCCTGTGGTATTGGATACCGTAGCGATTGGCATTAGGCCAAGTGGGAGTTTGTTAGTAATGTGAGAGAAGTGACCTAAGGCAATCGCCTTATGATTGTAAATATTTATTTTAATAAATGAAATTCACTATTTGAGTATACATATTTGTGTATTTGATTGGGATCTTAAACTCATTTACTGAATGTCCGAAATACAATTCACAGCATAAGAGAATTTGTGATGAATTCACAACTAGTGATTATCTCTACATGTGCAATTGTGAAGTATTGAAATTGTCCCTAGTCGATCAATTGATAAAAAACGGACATTATCAATTCTGTTGAGACTAGCATGGGTTATTCTCTAATCAGCTGATTCTCACTGGCTGGAGACATTGGGATGTCCGGAGATAAACATGGATGCTAGTTAAGGGAACTAGTTCATTGGAGTGACTAGCTGTAAAACTTCATATGGTAATCTACATAGATATGTCAATAAAGTTCTTACTGCAGCTTAAGTGCGATGTTCCTTTGACTTGCGGTGTTCAAGTCATCTTGGTCATGGAGACTTATACTTTAACATCTTAAGCAAGCATCTCCAAGGAGGTGTGGACCCAGGATGATCGGGTATAAGCCGAAGTGCCCGAAGATGTTTGAACAGCCTACAAAGGATTCACCACTCCTTGCGAGGAGATGTATACCCAGGCCTATCATCGGATTGTTACTCAAAGCCTTTGGCCAGAGCATATCATGTTTAGAGTATGAGTCTCTTAAATACATGAGAGTAATTAGAAATCCAAAGGTCGAAAAAGACACTACTTGGGCTAGGTGTGACGTAGTCTAGTCTAGTGGGGACTGACACAAACAGACCATGTCCTGAACCAAGTGGGTATAAGATGGTGAAGGGAATGGGGCACGATTCATTAGAGCTGCTGAAGGGTTTCAGAATTCTCTCTGAGGTCAACCGTTGATCTTTCGATTAATTGGGGGTCATGATGTACTACTAGGTGCCACTCATGATCGTTCTATAATTAGTTGATTATAGATGGCCTACATAAATCGAAAGCCTATTTAGTCACACGCACTACGAGTAATCCGAGGGATTTAAAATGAGTTGAAAATTGGATTTTCCAATCAAGAGAAATAAGTCGAATCTGAATTAATCAGAGGCGCAATGGAAGCTTAAAATGGCTAAGTCTTTTGAAAGCTTATCAGGCGAATTAAATGAGTTTAATTCGCGATCGGTTCAGCCCGGTTTGGCCGGCCAAAGAGGGTGCCAAACCCCTTTGGTTTGGCCGGCCATAATAAAGGGGATAAACCAATTTATTTGGTTTAATTAATAAAATAAATCTAGCGTAATTTGTTTTATAAAATTATGGATAAATAAATTGATATATAAAGAAATTTATATAAAGAGATTTATAAAGAAATTTGTAGAAATTTATTCTTTTTATGAAAATTAAAATGAACAATGAATTGGTTTAATTTTAATTTATGAAATCAATTATGAATTGATTTTTCCATGATAAGAAAATTTTATACAAATTTTATTCCATAATTAAAAAGACAGAGGGATTTGTTTTATATGGATAAATAAATTTGTATAAAGAAATTTATATAAATAAATTTATAGAAATTTATTCTTTTTATGGAAATTAAAATGATCCATGGAATGGTTTATTTTAATTTTATAAAATCAATTATGAATTGATTTTTCCATAATAAGAAAGTTTGTAAATTTCTTATAAAATTTATTCCATAATAAAAGGTGAAGAAGTATTTGTTTTATTATAAAGTTAGTTATAATAAAACTTGGCTTAAATGGAATAATTCATAAGAAAATTTATAGGATATATTTCTTATGAAAAATTCCATTAAAGAGGAGACTTGGCAAGGGAGATGCAACTATATAAGGAACCAAAGGCAAGCCTTGAATTCCTAATCAATTAATCAAGAGATTAGTTCCTCCTCTCTCTCTCTCTCTACACGCCTCTCTCTCTCTAGGGCCGGTGCCTCTCTCTAGGGTCGGCTCTCTCTCTCCTCCCCTAGGGCCGGCTCAACTCCCAAGGTGGGCGTGAGCTTCATCCACCAAGAAGACCCCGAAGAAGAAGAAGCGGATCGCGTCTCCTTCCTTCCCTTCCCGAAATTGAGATTCCGAATCTTGGTGGTTAGTTTCCTATTTTCTCTCTTGATCTTCTAGTTGTGCCTTTAGAGAATCTAGTAGTTCTCGTTGGCACAAAACTCGTGACTTTGCGAAGTCATCCCGAAGAGAACTCGGCGTGGACGTGAATAGAGGCGAAGCTTCCAAGGGACGCTACGGTTGGATCTCGTCCCTTACTTCGAGTTACGCGAGGTACTTGGTAAATTAGTTTACTTTTTCGCAAAGTTTTAATTTATGATCATGTCCACACATCATAAGGTTGCATGCTAGATACAAGGTTAAAATAATTTAAGAAATTATTTTATGCTAATTCTTCCGCTGCACGTAAAAATTTAAAATTTTACGAACCAGTATCCTTGTCAACATGCACCCGGTCCCAACACTAATTACCTTCTCATTTGTCTTAGATTGGACTTGTTGCTCCTTGGTCCAATATCTAGGTCGAAGCTTCTTCCCGTGCTTATCCTTTGGAATTTTAAATTGTTCTTCTAGCACTACCATGCACTCCCAATCCATTTCAAACCAAGTCTTTATTCGTGTCCTCCAATAGTCAAAATCATCATGATCGTAAGGAGGTGGAATGTTGATGTCATCACCCAACTTGTCTTCCATCATCATTTCCTCTAACATGTGTCCTTTTGGCAGTTATTCTAACAAGAGCGGACCTTCACTCGGATATCATTTGTTAAACCGTGTTTGTCAGGCAAGAGAGGGGGTGAATAGTTTTTCTTCCATTTATTCTTCCTACGATGTTAGCGTGCGCAAGTAGAAACAATAATAACAAAACTAAACAACGCTGAAAGCAAGCTTTTACGTGGTTCGGAGATGATGCTCCTACTCCACAGTTGTTCGGAAGGTGGATGATCACTTGATCCTTCGGTGGTTCACTCGTCGGATGCCCTCCGGCTAGCCCGTGTATCTTCTTGTGGGTGGAGAAACCTGACCACAATCCCGAACACACTTCTGAGCTCTTAAACTACTATTTGGCCTTTAACCAAAGCCAAATTCATCAAGAGTCTCAGCCAAAACGAAGCCCTTTTAAATAGAGCTCACATCTGTTTTGGCTGCAACTAGTCGACTGCCCCAAGGGCAGTTGACTGCCCACACTCAAATTCGACCGTTGCAAGCTCAAAGTTCAAATTCTCAGCCACTACCAGTCGACTGCCCCCACAACAGACGACTAATATTTCTGTGGTGTTTCTCAGTCGACTGCCAAACCACCAATTGACTGCCCCACCTAGGTTTTCCTTCCCGAGTACAATTCTCTTAGCACTCGACCCCTAGGATATCCCGTGTACATTTCCCTCTGCACTCGAACCCTCACAACTCAGCTGACTCTTCACCAGCAACCTCGATCTGTTGCCTTCACGCCCTCTTCGTCTTCGGTCCTCGATTCTCAGATGCGCACACAAGCCTCCAGCTTGCCTCCATGCCATCACTACAAGAAAAAAGTTAAACAACAACGCTTTTTCCGCATTGTCGTTAATGCTTAAAAAGCGATGTTGATGAAGCCGTTGTAGAAAGTATATCTACGACAACGCTTTTTCCGCGTTGTGGTTTGGAGCAAAGACAACGCTTTTTTCGCGTTGTCTATTGGTTTTTAAAAAGCTTTGTTATTGACGCTGTTGTTAAAAGTCGGGTATCAAAGACAACGCGGAAAAAGCGTTGTGGTTTGGCACAAAGACAACGCAAAAATCGTGTTGTGTATTGTTACTTAAAAAACGTTGTCTTTTTAATAGGCAGTGTTTTTCACAATTTATAAACATTTTTATTCACAATTGATAATATTCACAATTTACAATATTCACAATTTACATGCATTTTTATTCACAATTGATAATATTCACAATTTACACTGATAATAGTTTACAAAATTCACTTATAATACAGTGCATTATTTACAAACAGGTCAACATCTTCCTCCTATATATTACAGGTCAACTAACAGGTCAACATCTTCCTCCTATATATTACACTGACAGAAGATTACAAAAGCTAGAAAATTTACACTGATAACTATTATACAGATATCTTGTACTTGCATATTAATGCAAGCAAACATCCTTTCACTGCAAGTGACAAGTTTTCCAAACTCACAAGTTTTTCAACACATCATCAATCACTTAAGAGTTTCACGAGTTTTTCAATTCACAAGTTTCATAATCAATCGGTGATTGGGGCCAACTTCTGAAGCTCGATCTCATAACTATCCTTTAACACTGCCTAAAAAAATAGAATTAGAAATTATTGAAAATACAATATAATGTAAGCTACTTTTAAAAAAAACATCATTCCATGAACTTAAATCTAAATAGAATAATGATCTTGTATGATTCCAAACCTATTCAGAAATATGATCTTGAATGCACTCCGTCAACTCGGCCCGAACCTCATCAATTTGATCACGAGAGTAACCTGTTTTTGTGAACTGTGAACGCAGAATAATTAAATTGGCGAGTGGTTAATGGGAAAAACAACCAACACTGATCACTTTGCAATTCTAAATAGTTAATGTCAAAGAATTTGAGATAAGCTTAACATAGTTACTATTGATCTCAGTGAATCTCTCTCGATAGTCTCAACTTCTTCAATAATTTGTTTCATGTATCTCATCACAAAAAAACCGCATTGTTTCGCATCCGGTTGTTGAGGAGCCTATATATGGTAATTATTGTCAAATAGTTAACGAAAATTATACACATTCCAATATATGTTAAACAAAAGTATACATACCTTAACTACTTCCCACTTAGCATTTTTTCTCCCTTTCCTTCCCTTGGTAGAATTAAACAAGCGTAATGCCCTTCATACGTTATGAATATTTGTTATATAAAATTTATATTAAAATATAAATTTACTGACAGAAATCTGAACTCACATTTCCATTACGTATTTACAATCATCATCTCGAATGCGGGAACTAAGGGAATCCAACACATAAATAGTATCCTTGTAAGGTTCAATTACACTTACAATCCAATGGAAACTAGGCAAAGACATATGGTTAGATCATAAAATTTAATAAATTAGCGAATGGAAGCATTTTAAAGTGAAGTTTTATATTGCACTTACCCGACATTACATGGCACCAAAACAATTTCATCTGATGATGCACCGGTTAGCCTATCAGCTAAAATAGTTGCCCTTTGGTTCAGCGTTTCAAGCTTAGCTGTTTTGTCTTGTGTCATTTTTGCTAGAAATGGGATTTTGTGGGGATTCATTGTTAGTGATATGAGAGAAGTGTCCTAAGGCAATCGCCTTATGATTGTAAAATATTTATATTAATAAATGATAATTCACTATTTGAGTATACATGCTTGTGTATTTGATTGGGATCTTAAACTCATCTACTGAATGTCCGCAATACAACTCACAGCATAAGAGAATTTGTGATGAGATCACAACTAGTGATTATCTCTAAATGCGCAAATGTGAAGTATTGAAAATATCCCTAGTCGATGAATTGATAAAAACGGACACTATCAATTCTGTTGAGACTAGCATGGGTTATTCTCTAATCAGCTGATTCTCACTGGCTGGTGACATTGGGATGTCCGGAGATAAACATGGATGCTAGTTAAGGGAACTAGTTCATTGGAGTGACTAGCTGTAAGACTTCATATGGGAATCTACATGTAGATATGTCAATGAAGATCTTACTGCGGCTTAAGTGCGATGTTCCTTTGACTTGCAGTGTTCAAGTCATCTTGGTCATGGAGACTTATACTTTGACATCTTAAGCAAGCATCTCCAAGGAGGTGTGGACCCAGGATGATCGGGTATAAGCCGAAGTGCCTGAAGATGTTTGAACAGCCTACAAAGGATTCACCACTCCTTGCGAGGAGATGTATACCCAGGCCTATCGTCGGATTGTTACTCAAAGCCTCTGGCTAGAGCATATCATGTTTAGAGTGAGAGTCTCTAAAATACATGAGAGTAATTAGAAATCCAAAGGACGAGTAAGACATTACTTGGGCTAGGTGTGACATAGTCAGCCTAGTGGGGACTGACACGATAGACCGTGTCCTGAACCAAGTGGGTATAAGGTGGTGAAGGGAATGGGGCACGATTCATTAGAGCTGCTGAAGGGTTTCAAAATAATTTCTTCTGAGGTCAAACCGTTGATCTTTCGATTAATTGGGGATCATGATGTACTACTAGGTGCCACTCATGATCGTTCTATAATCAGTTAATTATAGACGGCCAACATAAATCGAAAGCCTATTTAGTCACACGCACTACGAGTAATCCGAGGGATTTAAAACGAGTTGAAAATTGGTTTTTCCAATCAAGAGAAATAAGTCGAATCTGAGTTAGTCAGAGGCGCAATGGAAGCTAAAAATGGCTAAGTCTTTTGAAGGCTTTTTGGGCGAATTAAATGAGTTTAATTCGCGGCGGTCCGGGTTGGTTTGGCCGGCCAAAGAGGGTGCCAAACCCCTCTTTGGTGGCCGGCCAAATAGAGGAGAATTAACCAATTTAATTGGTTTAATTAATTAAATAAATCTAGTACGATTTATTTTATAAATTATGGATAAATAAATTTGTATAAAGAAATTTATATAAATAAAATTTATAGAAATTTATTCTTTTATGGAAGATTAAAATAATCCATGAATTGGGTTTATATTAATTTTATAAAATCAATTATGAATTGATTTTTCCATAATAAGAAAGTTTATAAATTTCTTATATAATTTATTCTATAATTTAAAGAGAAGAAGAATTGGTTTTTATTATAAATTAGTTTATAATAAAGACTTGGTTTAAACGGAATTAATTCATAAGAATTTATAAGATAAATTTCTTATGATAAATAATTAGTTTTATTATAAAGTTAGTTATAATAAAATTCATAAGAGAATTTATAGGATAAATCTCTTATGATAACTAATTTGTTTTATTATAAATTGTTTATAATAAGACTAGGCTTAAAAGGAATAAGCAATAAGAAAATTTATAAGATAAATTTCTTATAACTAATTCCGTTAATTCGGTTTAGAGGGAGACTTAGCAAAGGAGTTGCTACTATATAAAGGAACCAAAGGCTAGCCCTTAATTCCAATCGAATCAATTAAGAGATTAATTATTTCTCTCCCTCTTTCTCTTCTCTTCTCTCCTCCTCTTCTTCTCCTTCACATTAGGGCCGGCGCCCCATCCTTGTGGATTAGGGCCGGCGCACACAACCATCACCCAAGGGAGTTGGCGTGAGCTTTCAAGGAGAAGGAGAACCCGAACACGAAGAAGAAGAAGCGGATAGCGACTCCTCTCTTCTCGGAATTCGATTCCGTTACTTCGTTGGTTAGTTTTCCTAATTTTTCTCTTGTCCTTCTAGTTGTGCCTTCCGAGAATCTAGTAGTTCTCGTCGGCACAAAACTCGTGACTTTGCGAAGTCATCCCGAAGAGAACTCGGCGTGGACGCGAATAGAGGCGAAGCTTCCAAGGGACGCTACGGTTGGATCTCGTCCCTTACTTCGAGTTACGCGAGGTACTTGGTAAATTAGTTTACTTTTTGCAAACTTTTATTTCATGATTATGTCGATACACTATAAGGTTGCATGCTAGATACGAAGTTAAAATAATTTAGGAAATTATTTTATGCAAACTCTTCCGCTGCACGTAAAAATTTTAAATTTTACGAACTCGTATCCTTGTCGACATGCACCCGGTCCCAACATTCATAAATCTGAATTTCTTTGTAGTGTTATCTTTCAGCTTCTTTTTATACAGACACCTATCAATGCAAAGAAAATAAAATTAAGATACGAAACAATAATGTAAAGCAAACATAAGGATCACTCATAATGTTTCATTAATGAATATAAAACATCATATGTGAAGAAAATGTTTCTGAAATTGCTTAAATAATTTCACTTACCATATGTAGGCAACGATCAAATTTACTGAAATTGGCTCCAAATGATACAAAGAATTTATATCCTCAAGGTCCAGAAAAAGTTCACAATCTTCATCAAAAACTTCATTATCTAAACGCAGTGATATACACCTTCCTTCATCTAGAGCATGCTTACTGTAACAATATAACATATGTAATGATCTTGGAACTAATGACAAATGCACGCCAATCTTCTCTTGTAATTTCAAAGCCAACAGGTGGCTCATTCAGCTCCTCAGGTTTGTCACGCCTGCTCATAATGAATTTTTGGGTGAGATGGGTTTTGTATTGCCTCCACTTACTGTTTGCAGATCTCAAACATCCCTTTTTCCACCTTGAATCCACATTATACATCAACTGTACATCACATAAGTGGAAAACATTAATAAGATTAGCACAGACGACATTAAATATATATAATTAGAAGGTAAAGATTATAATTGTTAAAAATTGCTAACTTACATTCACTGATTCCCATATTAATTCTTTATTAGCAGCTGGGACATGCTTCCATGTCTTGTATTTAATATTAATTTTTTTCCGAGCCAGCACACCAATGTAACTTTGCATCGCTACAGCAGCTGGTCCTATCGGTTGTCCTAATTGATTGAATGACACATCCTTTCGAATACCTTGCATTCTTTGCTTCGAAAGCTTATCTAACTGTGTCCGACCTCTAGAAGTTCTTGAGGTGGTGGTTTCTTTGGAATCCGCCACTCTATCAACCTCGCAACTCTGTTCAATGTCATCTATTCTGACTTCTTTGCCCTTATTCTCCAACTTAGCAATTTGGCTTATTCTTTTACTCTTCCGAACTGACTGACCACCTTCACAACTTGCTTTAGTAGATGCCATTGATCTGTAACAACTTATACTGAGCAACATAAGTTGTAGTTAGCGACATGCATAAACTCACAGCAACATGATAAATTAAACGATAACAACACAGCAATATGATAAATTTACAGCAACAAACTCACAGCAGTATAATAAAAAGTGAAAGATAATAGCAGAAACTTATATTGTCCACATAATTATCCCCACAGGTTAAATGTTTACAAACTTATATTCAAAAGTAGAAATTGTGTAATTAAATATTGTCAATCCAACTTCCATCACAGTCTTCACGAATACATGGTGGTTCATTATCATCTTCTCCGTCAATATCCATTGATGCTAACCCCCTACTAAAACATTGATAGTGGATAGCAGTGTCCTCTAACTCTTCGCCTTGTAGGTATTCAAAGTACTCTCTGTTTGGTGTTGCAAGTACAACACTCCATAAAGGATCTTCAGGATCTTCAATATAAAATACTTGCTTTGCTTGGCTAGGGAGGATAAAAGCATCAGATTTGAATCCAAGTCTATTGAGGTTTACCAATGTGAAACCAAGATCATCTACTTTAATACCATTATTATGCTCCACCCAATTACATTTAAACATTGGAATTTGAAATTTATGGTAATCAACTACCCATATTTCTTCTATAACTCCATAAAAAACCATATCTGACACAATAGGTTTTTTATCTTTTGCACTTCCAACTTGCATTATCATTGCAACTAAGCTGACTCCGGAGTTTTGAACAACTCGTATAGCATCCCGCTCTTGTGTAGCATAAGTAACCCCATCAATCAAATAGCTAGAGTACTTTAGGACTTGCTTGTTGGGTCCGCAAGCTAACCACTTCAATCTTTCTGAAACTTGATGAGTCGAATGGTCAACTACATCAATAACCTATATTTTTAATGTAAAAAACTTTGAGTTATGCATAAATATGATAATGATTGTATACCAATATGTAATACTAAAGTAACTTACACGATCACGCAACCAAGTAATAAACGTTCGATTATGCTCATCTTGTAACCACTTCTTGGACTTAGCCTTACGAGGAAAATTTTCATTCAAATACGCCATATGTTCCCTAATCAAATTATTTGGTATTAAAAAACCAATAGAATGTAAGCAAACCACATTAAAATATTAATAAGTTAGATTTCTTACTCGATATAGATATCAATCTCATCATCATTTGCCAATACGTAACGATGTGCTTGCGTCAACTCATCGTGAGTAGTGGAGCAGACTACTGCACCTGATAAAGGCTGAGTAAGTTCTATTTGTCGATGACTTGATGGGATCCCAATTGTGTGCACACTAGATAGATAGTATGAGCAAAATTCAACAGCCTCTTCAGCAATATAACATTCAGCCATACACCCTTCAGGTCGATTGCGATTTCGCACATAACCCTTCAAAATCTTCATGTATCTTTCAAATGGATACATATACCTATACCAAACTGGTCCACATAGTTTCACCTCCCGCACTAGATGAACAGTTAAATGAATCATTATATCAAAAAATGAAGGGGGAAAATACTTTTCAAATAAACACAATATTGTCACAATCTCTTTTTGCATATCATCCAATCTTGAGACATCTATCACTTTATTACATAACATATTGAAGAAGAAACATAAGCGAGTGATAGTGACTCTTACATGTTTGGGTAAAACTCCACGTATCACCACTGGAAGCAATTGTTGAATTAATGCGTGGTAGTCGTGTGACTTAAGGCCAACAAGTTTCAAGTCCTTCAACGACACCAGGTTTTTAACATTGGATGAGTAATATGATGGAAGTTGTATTCCATACAACGAATTCAAAATTTTTCTTTTCTCATCCTTACTAAGTGTATAGCATGCTGCTGGCAAAAATGTTTTCTTCTCCCCCATCCTTGGTGCCAAATCTGTCCTTACATTCATTTCCAAAAGGTCTAATCTCGCTGCTACTCCATCCTTTGTTTTTCCTGGAATATCAAGTAACGTTCCGATAAGACTTTCACATACATTCTTTTCAATGTGCATCACATCAAGAACATGTCAAATGTGTAGATGTTTCCAATACTCAAGTTCAAAGAATATTGATTTTTTTTTCCAACATGATTTTACATCATCATTCGATTGAGACTTTCTACTCATTTTTCCCCAATGACAATTAATTCTTTCAACTCTTTCAAAAACCTCATCGCCACTTAATGGTTTAGGTGCCGGGTACAAATCTTGCTTCCCATTAAATGCCTTCCGTTGCCTTCGATAAGGATGAGTTGCTGGTAGAAACCTTCTATGACCTGTATAAGACATTTTCCTACTATGCTTCAACCTTGTTGAATAGGTTTCTTCACCACAAATCGGACATGCATGATATCCTTTAACAATACATCCAGACATGTTCCCATATGCAGGAAAATCATTGATTGTCCATAACAAGATAGCCGTAAGCAGGAATGTTTCTTGCTGATATGCATCATATGCTTCGACACCTATATCCCATAAGATTTTTAAGTCATCAATTAGAGGTGCTAAGTAAACATCAATATCATTTCCCGGCTGTTTGGGACCAGAAATTAACAATGTGAGCATCATAAATTTCCTCTTCATACACAACCATGGAGGAAGATTATAAGTAATCATTAAAATTGGCCAACAACTATATGCAGAACTCATTAAACCATGGGGATTCATCCCATCAGCTGATATAGCTAATCTGAGATTTCCTGACTCAATACCAAAATCTGGCCACTTGCAATCAACTGTTTTCCAAGAAGGTGTATCAGCTGGATGGCGCAAATATCCATCACAAAGTCTGTCTTCCGCATGCCAAGTCAATTGCTTAGATATATCTTTATTCCGAAACATTCTTGAATCTTGGAATAGGAGGGAAGTACCATAAAACCTTTGCAGGAACTCCTTCCTTTATCGTACTTTTTTGGCCCAACTTCCACCTCGACATCCCGCAAGTAGGCAATTGGTTAAATTCTCATACTCCTTCCGGTATAAGATACAATCATTAGGGCAAGCATGAATTTTTACATAATCCATCCCTAATGCAGATAAGTTTTTCTTTGCATCATACAAAGATAAAGGCAATTCATTGTCATCTGGAAGTATTTCTCCTAACAAACTGAGTAGATCAGTGAAACTTTTATCACTCCAACTATATTTGGCCTTCAAGTTGAATAATTTCACAATTGTAGATAACTTGTAAATTTAGTACATCCAGATATAAAGATTTCTCGGCGTCTTCAAGTAAATTATTGAATTGGGTTGGATTCTCAGCATAACTATCATATGTATCATGAACCATATTTATTGGTTCATCACGAACATATTCTCTAGGCCCTACTGGATCAATTTCATTTTGTGAAATCCCTATCGTAGATCTTTCGCCATGCCATATCCATGTATGATATGTCATATCTATACCGTTACAATACAGGTGTGCCCTTATAGTTTGTATATTTTTCTTCTTTAGATTACCACATTTTGCACATGGGCAAGATATTCCCATATTCGGATCATTACTATTTTCCAATGCAAATATCAAGAAAGCCTCAACTCCATTCCCATATTCACGGGATAGTCTATCCTTTGACATCCATTCTTTGTCCATTCTTGTTTTAACTAATAAATCAACGATGAGCTAATACCTAAAAAGGAACTGTAATTAATAAATCTAAAATTAACACAAACAATAGTGTGAAATAGTAACAAAATATTCAAACAATTAATCAAAATTGTATGTAGCTGTATGATTAGCAAAACATAGGAAGTAAATAATCTAGTAATACGCAATTGGATATTGTGTTAGCTTATTTTCTCAAGAGAAAAGCAGGTAGAACACTGTATAATAGGCCATGTTACTTTTACTATCTCATTCAGACTAATAATACAGATTATTCTTTCTTTAAAAATGCAGATCTTGGGAATGTTAGTGATATGAGAGAAGTGTCCTAAGGCAATCGCCTTATGATTGTAAAACATTTATATTAATAAATGATAATTCACTATTTGAGTATACATGCTTGTGTATTTGATTGGGACTTAAACTCATCTACTGAATGTCCGCCATACAGTTCACAACATAAGAGAATTTGTGATGAGATCACAACTAGTGATTATCTCTAAATGCGCAAATGTGAAGTATTGAAAATATCCCTAGTCGATGAATTGATAAAAACGGACACTATCAATTCTGTGAGACTAGCATGGGTTATTCTCTAATCAGCTGATTCTCACTGGCTGGTGACATTNCAGATAAGCTTTTCTTTGCATCATACAAAGATAAAGGCAATTCATTGTCATCTGGAAGTATTTCTCCTAACAACTGAGTAGATCAGTGAAACTTTTATCACTCCAACTATATTTGGCCTTCAAGTTGAATAATTTCACAATGCAGATAACCTGTAAATTTAGTACATCCAGGATATAAAGGTTTCTCGGCGTCTTCAAGTAACTTATTGAATTGGGTTGGATTCTCAGCATAACTATCATATGTATCATGAACCATATTTATTGGTTCATCACGAACATATTCTCTAGGCCCTACTAGATCAATTTCATTTTGTGAAATCCCTATCGTAGATCTTTCGCCGTGCCATATCTATGTATGATATGTCATATCTATACCGTTACAATACAGATGTGCCCTTATAGTTTGTATATTTTTCTTCTTTAGATTACCACATTTTGCACATGGGCAAGATATTCCCATATTCGAATCATTACTGTTTTCCAATGCAAATATCAAGAAAGCCTCAACTCCATTCTCATATTCACGGGATAGTCTATCCTTTGACATCCATTCTTTGTCCATTCTTGTTTTAACTAATAAATCAACGATGAGCTAATACCTAAAAAGGAACTGTAATTAATAAATCTAAAATATTAACACAAACAATAGTGTGAAATAGTAACAAAATATTCAAACAATTAATCAAAATTGTATGTAGCTGTATGATTAGCAAAACATAGGAAGTAAATAATGTAGTAATACGCAATTGGATATTGTGTTAGCTTATTTCCTCAAGAGAAAAGCAGGTAGAACACTGTATAATAGGTCATGTTACTTTTACTATCTCATTCAGACTAATAATACAGATTATTCTTTCTTTAAAATGCAGATCTTGGGATTATCTTCAAAAAATATATATATACAAGATAGAGATTTTATTGAGGCTCAATGTATGCTTAGTTGCTTTAAATATGGATTCGACGGTATAATAGTCCCTTATGTACTAGGTTGATTCCATCTCCACGTAGAAGATGATAGTAGAGGATGATAATTCTTAATATATCAACTAAAAGGTCTTTTAATAGAAGCTATGCTTCAATATCTAACATTGAATTCAGAAAATTTTGGTATATATCAGATCTAAAATAGATACATTTCTATTAATAAAAGACTCCATCTATGTACAGTTATTACACAAAATACAAAGCTCTTCTAATTGAGATAGCCAACTCCCAGATCCACTGACCTCAGTATTTTACATGATAAAAAAAATTCACTTTTAGTCACTCTGAAAAGAAAAAGGATGATTGTTTTCTTTGATAAGCAAAGTTGGAATTCATACTATGGATCAGGTTCGCTCTTGACAGAATTGTCAAAGCCCTTCATGTAATGTGTGCGCTTCCAGTTTCAACTGTAAATCTATATGACAATATCTCCTACATTAAGTTGATGCAAGTTAAAAGCTAGTTCCACCTTCATAGAATACTGACAAAATGGTTTCTTGATTTTAGATATGGGTGATCTAGGCACACACAACCTACAGCAATTATGTAACCCAATATAGGCTAACAATTTTTTTAAAAAAATTAAAACAATGGGTAGATTCTCTGTTCTCCAAGTTCACTATGAATTCATCAAAGTTGTAATTCTTTACTAAAATGTAAATGTAATAAAAAAAAAAGATGTCATCCTTCAAAATTTCAATCCGCTGTCTTTTTGTTTTACATGATCATTTTGTTTTGTGATTAGTAATCTTCATGAGGTAAATACAATCAAAGTTATCTTCTTGTTGCATTTTGTAGTTTATTCTTGTGATCATCTTATTTCTTTTATTTCATTCGTAGATTCTTAGAACACCTGATCTAGTACACCTAATAGCATACTGTTGTACTTCCGGGTTTGGGTTGCAACAGACACTGGGAATCTGGAAGTAGCATACATTCCATTCAGAAACCCTTAAGGATTTCGGAAACCCTAAACTGGAAAATGCCTAGGGTTTTAGAATCTATCGATCTTACTCCCAAAGCGGTAAGAGAGAAGTGTGATTCGAGGAGGATGTACCTTGGTGTAGTAATTTGCAACCCCCTTCTCCCCGAGCGTCACCAGCAGAAGCTTGAAATCTGACCGCCACAGAGTCAGAACGTCGGCGACTGCGAGAGAGAGAGATGGAGAGGGTAGTGGCGAGCGTCGTGATGCTGCCGCTGGGGTTCAGTTTCCACTCGACGGACGAAGAGCTCGTGGAGGATACTTCTTGGTGGTGAGCTAGGAGAAGATGTATGTTCACCAGATCGTACACAATGTCGATTTCGTGGAGAGGAGAGGACGAGGGAGGTGGCAATGAGGGAGGTGGTGGGAGATATTTCGCGGAGAAAAGAAGCGCGGAGAGATTTTTCGCGAGCCGCTGAGGGTTGGCAATGAGCGAGGTGGAGGGAGGGGATGTGTTTTTTATTTTAGCGGGAAATACGACAACGCTTTTAAAAAACGTTTTTGTAACAGCGTTGTCTTTCATCCGAAACCACAACACTAAGCACATCGCATCATTATAAAACGTTGTCGTTATTAAAAAGTAAAACACATAGACAACGCTTTTCACTAAAAACGTTGTAAAACAAAAAAAGACAACGTTTTTTTTTAAAACGTTATCGATTGGGCGTTGTTGATTGCAAAAATTCTTGTAGTGACATCAATTTTTATTATGATTGTAAAAATGCTCATGAGCCGAAACCATAGGTTATAAAATTTGTCGAGTACATTCGCATCATAGCACACTTTCATATTTCATATGATGATGCTATAGACTTTTAGTTTGATCAACACAAACTTTTGTATCTCGACAAATGCTCATACATTATACAATCTATAATAAAATTATATCCTACTTTTATATCACATATAAAAGTTTTCTAAACTTTGTACGATCTTTCACAAGTGAATCTATAGGTAAAAACATTTAAAATCGCAGCGGAAATAAGATCCCTCGAGCGATCCATGCGAAAGAAAAACTCATACAAAGTGATCTATAATTCCTATTTTATAGGAATCCCTTTGTCGCGCACCCTTCACTTATCCCGCTAGTCCTTTGGTTCGCCGGATCTCTTGCAAGTTCAAGTGTCTGTGCCTCTATGTGTATCCACACGAACACGATCTACGCCTCGGAGAAGAACCACCTTAGTTGTGCTAGCAACTTGGGATGGTTCACAAAGCACAAGAACCTACACTAGGGAGTTATGGACAAGGAGGAAGAAAGAAGAGGAAGAGAGATGCACCCACTAGCTTTTGACAAGGGGGGGTATTTATACTCATCTAATGAATACCAAGGGTCTATGTCCCTTGAGTTCCTCTCATCTTAATGCTAATAAAACCTAATGAATACCAAGCCTCTTGGTATTCCTTGAGACTCTTAATATTCTATTCATCTAATGAATAGAATGTCTCTTAGCCTTCTTCTTAAATAATATTTAATAAACCCTTTAATGAATATTATCCATAATTAAGTGGTTGAGTCTAATCTAGATGAGTCTAACTCAAATTAGACTCAATCCCATAATCTAATTGGATTCACTTGAGTCTAACTCAATTAATCCAATTCGAATCAAATCTTAGTCAAACCAAGACCAATTAATCTCTGAAGCATCGGGTCCTTAGTGTGTGACCCAATAGGTTCTCGTAATGTTGGCAATGTGTCTAAACCACTTTAGACACATAAGCAATGAGCGACATCTAGCAATGCATCATTGTTACCCAAGTAATAAGAAAAGTCAAGATCTGACTAAACCTCCGTGACTATGATAATGTATAACCTTGTCCTTCTATCCTCGATATCTAGATTGACCAATGAGGCATAGATCGTGTCATCCTCAGTCAATCTTGTGTTTCTTGATCCCCGAGTAGACTCACTTAAACAAATGAGCTCAATATCTCATATTGACTCATTTGAGCATGGCCATGTGTTTTAGTAGTCCTACTCGATCAAGGGGCCCACAGATATCACTCCCGTCATATGGGAGGGATAGATCTCATCTACATCACTCACATCCCTCCACATAATTCATTACATACCCAGTGATCACCTTTATAGTCCACTATGTTACGAGTGACGTTTGACGATACCAAAGTAATAACTCCTTGTGTAGGAAACCGTAGTGACTTCAGGTCTAAGGACTATTCATACTAATAGTCACATGAGAAAGTTTATGACACTCATATGACAATCTATGAAACTTTTTCATGGCGGGTCAATTCAGTACACATTTTTCAATGTATACCCATGTGTCAACTTGATATCACATATCCATGACTTGTGAGCTCAAGTCATCAGTGATAGATCGATCGGCGTGCTAGAGGGGGTGAATAGTACTTTTTCGGTTGAATCTCTACAAGGTTGTTAGCGCAGCGGAAATACAAATACAAATAAACTATCAATAGAAAACAATGCTAACAAACCAGGTTTTACTTGGTATCCACCCCGGACAGGTGACTAATCCAAGAATCTGTCGGTGGATCAATCCCCGGATAACCTCCGGCTAACTCTGTCGCTCCTTGTGGGTGGAGAAGCCTCGCTACAACACTTCGGACACTATTTGAGCACGAGAGACTACTAACCCACTTTACCCAAGCAAGTTTCATCAAGAAAGATAGTAGGAAACGAGCCCCTTTAAATAGGGCTCGAATCTGAAACAGCCACTACCAGTCGACTGCCAAAATGGCAGTCACCTGGTCCCACTCAAATTCGACCGTTATAATACAACGTTCGAATCTGCCAGCCTGTATCAGCCTATACCAGTCGACTGCCACTAGGCCAGTCGACTGGGACACACCTAAGACTAGGGTTTCACTCCCGAGTACAAATCTCTCCGCACTCAAACCCTCACACATACTCAGACCCTTACAACTTAGTTGACTCTTTACCAGCAGCCTTGACTGTTGCCTTTATGCCCTCTTCATCTCTGGCCCTCGTCCCTCCGATGTACATGCAAGCCTCCAGCTTGTCTCCATGTCATCCTTCATGTACGCCTCGAAGTCAGCGTCCCTCAGCTCATCATTCCTGCTATCCAATGGTCACTCGGATGCGCACGCAAGCCTCCAGCCTGCCTCCATGTCATCCTTCACCTGAAGACATCAACCAGGTCCATGTGTACCTGTACACCTGCACACTCACGTACACATATGAGAACAACACAAATCCTAACTTAACCATATTTCCCACACATCAAAATATCATGATCCTCCAGATCATCTCAGGGTCGATTGCCCCAACAATCAGTTGACCTACATGCTAGTCTCCATGCATTAATATTGTCCTTGAATATTAATACTTGACTAGGAATGGTTTTAGAGTAGTGTTCTCTACATCATCTCACTATCGATTCAACCAATCGATATGATGTAGATAAGAACCTACTACCCAAGGATATTATTATACTTAGTTATTTGGTACAAATACATAGTAAGTATAATAACCAATCATGCCTTATTAATTATAGAATATGATACAAAATGTCCATAGTCAATCATCACATAATTGGCTCTAGGGCTCCTACTAACACTAGGTTCTGTCGACTGAACAGGAAGTTCAATCGACCAATTGCATCAATCGACCGAATGTTTTATTAGTCGATTGAACAACTACTATATAAAGAGACCTTAAAATCATAGCTAATCATCACTTCTATTTGCTCTCCATTTACTTTCTTCTTCGACGAATTTTCCAAGCTCTACTACCACAATGCTAGAAAGCTCAACGTCAATAATTATTAAGCAGTATCGATTCCTGCTTAGCTTAGTGACTTAGCTCCATGAGAATCAAATAGGTCTAGGTGTAGGAGCTCAAGTTTAGTTTGGGTTAGGTTTGATTAGACAAGTTTGTGGGTTGACTTTGTTTGTTTATCTTGTTGACATGGGTTACAAATTAAATTTTTAAAGTTTCTAAGTTTAGGGATACCCTTAACTAGTCCATTTTGACTTAGTTTTAAAATTAATTTTGTGTGGGTGTGACCTAGTCTTCTATGCCATAAGTTAGTTTCTTCTTGTTGGGTTAGAAAATATTTAGGTGAAGATGGTAGGTTAATAACAAAAATATTATTTTTCCTAATTCTGGCATCCGCAGCACCACGGGGTAGTAGGGTTTTTATAGCTCCTGGCCAGGCATCCGTAACACCCAGACCAAGCCTACTCACCTCGGGCATTCGCAACACCGCGAGTAGTAGGGTTTTACAGCTCTTGGTTGGGCATCCGCAGCACCCAGACCAAGCCTACTCACCTCGGGCATCCGCAGCACCACGAGGTAGTAAGGTTTTATAGCTCTTGGTCGGGCATCCACAATACCCAGACCAAGCCTACTCACCTCGGGCATCGCAACATCACGAGGTAGTAGGGTTTTACAGCTCTTGGTTGAGCATCCGCAATGCCCAGAACAAGCCTGCTCACCTCGGGCATCCGCATCACCGTGAGGTAGTAGGGTTTTATAACTCTTGGTCGGGCATCCGCAGCACCCAGACCAAGCATACTCACCTCGGGCATCCATAGCACCGCGAGGTAGTAGGGTTTTACAGCTTTTGGCCGGGCATCCGTAGCACCTAGACCAAGCCTGCTCACCTCGGGCATCCGCAGCAATGCGATGTAGTAGGGTTTTACAGCTCATGGCTGAGCATCCGCAACACCCAGACCAAGTCTACTCACCTCAGGCATCCGCAGCACCCAGACCTAGCCTATTCATCTCAGGCATCCGCAACACCGCGAGGTAATAGGGTTTTACAGCTCTTGGCTGGGCATCCGTAGCACCTAGACCAAGCCTACTCACCTCGAGCATCCGCAGCACCGTGAGGTAGTAGGATTTTACAGCTCTTGGTCGGGCAACCGCAGCACCTAGACCAAGTCTACTCACCTCGGGCATCCGTAGCACCGCGAGGTAGTAGGGTTTTACAGCTCTTGGCCGGGCATTCGCATCACCCAGACCAAGCCTACTCACCTCGGGTATCCACAACACCGCGAGGTAGCAGGGTTTTTAGCAGGCAAGTATTCGACGTTCTTCGAGTAATATTTTGTTTGCTCCTTTATTTATTGAACTATAAGGCAGTGCCAACAGAAATACAAATTTTATGCAAACAACTCAACATCTCACTGAGTACGATAAGGGCAAAGATGATTGGCGTGTCGTGGCCTCTCCAGCCCCTTGCCTTTGTCATCCTCCATATAGTAGCTGGCCCCTGTGAGCTTTTTGGTGATGACGTAAGGTTCGTCCCACTGAGGTTCTAGCTTCCCCGGGTTGCCGACTGGTTTGATCCTCTTCCAAACCTTGTCTCCGACTTCAAAGCTGCGAGTGATTAATCGGTGATTGAATCCGTCGTCGGTACGCTTCCAGCCGAGCTGTTGCTTTATCCCGGACCTTTGAAATGAGATGTAGATCGATCAGCTGCTCTTGATCATTGTCCTCCTTGTTGTAGTACTGTTGTTGGACGAACTATTCTCCTACCTGCACCGGGATCACAACCTCTACTCCATACACCAACTGAAAAGGGCTCTGGCCTGTTCTTTCTCGTGGAGTGGTATGGTAGGACCACACTGTTAGATCGTGACCGTCAAGCTAGAGGGGGGTGAATAGCTCATTTCGGTTTTCTTCCTACAATCGTTAGTGCGCAAGCAGAATATACTAAATAAAAACACCTAACAAAGAAGAACACACCTATTTACGTGGTTTGGAGATGAAACTCCTACTCCACAGCTGCCCGTAAGGTGGGCGATCCCTAATCCGTCGGTGGATGATTCCCCGGAGCACCTCCGGCTAGATCTCGTAGCTCCTTATGAGTGAAGAAACCTACCACAACTTCTAGACACTACCTGAGTAACAAAGGCTACTAACCAGCTCTATCCAAGCAGGTTTCGCCAAGGAAGAAAAGCCTTAAACGAGCTTCCTTAAATAGACCTCGAGTTTTCATATGGCCGCTACCAGTCGCTACCAGTCGACTGCCCCTGGGGCAGTCGACTGGTCCCACCCAGATTCGAATGTTGCGCCCAATGTTTGAATCTCCAGCCATCACCAGTCGACTGCCCTTCCCTAAGCCTAGGGTTACCCTTCCCGAGTACATTTCTCTCCGCACTCGAACCCTCCCAACTTAGTTCCCGAGTACAAACACTCACACTCGGACCCTTACGACCTGGTTGACTCTTCAATCAGCAATCTCGATCTGTTGCCTTCACGCCCTCTTCATCTTCGGCTCCCGTCTTCAGATGCGCATGCAAGCCCTCGGCTTGCCTCCATGACATCCTTCACGCATGTCTCGAAGTCCGCATCCCTTGGCTCATCGTCTCTGCTCCAGCAGCCTCGATCTGTCGCCTTCAGCCCTCTTTGACTTTGGCCCTCGTCCCTCGGATACGCACATAAGCCCACAGCTTGCCTCCATGCTATCCTTCACGTACACCTCGAAGTCTGCTTCCCTTGGCTCATCATACCTGCTTTGTCCATGGTCCCTCGAATGCGCACATAAGCCCACGGCTTGCCTCCATGCCACCCTTCACCTGAAGACATTCAACCAAGTCTATGTGTACCTGCAAACTTGCACACTCATATACACATATTAGAACACAATAAAACCCTAACTTAACCATATTGACACACACATCAAAACCTATGATCTTCCATATCATACTTGAGTCGATTGCCCCAACAATCTCCTCCTTTTTGATGTGTGGCAATATGTTTAAGTTTGGTAAACAAAAACAACAATAGCAATTGAAAATTAAAAGCATAGCAAACAAAGAGGCAACCTCCCCCTTAACCTATGCGCCCTTTCCCAATTTTCAATTCTCTACCCACAACACCAAGTTAAGTTCTACCTAACTTAACACCACAACACCAAGTTAAGTTCTACCCAACTTAACACCACAAGTTTTCTCAAATCAAGTTAAACCTAACATAACTCCACAAATTCTCCCCCTTTGACATCATCAAAAAGATTGCCCCAAGCAATCCTAACCCTAGTGTCAAAAGAACTCACTTTATTTCTGAAAACCCCCTCAAAAACACCAAACAGTCTTATCAGTCAACTGCCCTCTATTTTCCACAAACCAAAAATATCAATCGACTGCTCCCAGGGCAGTCGACTGATACAACCATTTTCTGAAATTTCAGCCCAATTTTAGAAATCCCTAGAAAATTTCACAAAATTCAGAAAAATGTAAAATTTTGCTAGCATATTTATTAGATATAACCTATCCTAGAAAAATATAGTTTGTGAAAAACACCAAATATACTTAGCTTTTGGTAAAAACTCAAATTTTCTCAGAATGTAACCTTTGTATCAATTTTCAAGCCTTCATTGGATTCTATGGGTTTACCAAGGCTATCCTGTACCATTTTAAACCTAGAATTACCCTCAACTCCCCCTTTTCCCTTATAGATTTTCAATATGATAAGACTTCCCCCCTTTTTTCTCTTAACCCTAGACATTTATGCATGTATCAAATTTTTCTTACATTTCATGACATCAATAACGCATTACTTCAATCATCAACTCATGAACTGAAATAAAAGCAATATAAAACATCAATTCAAAGTTTTGTTCATACTTCAAGATAAGGCATAAAGAAAGTCATAAGGGTCATAGCCCCAAAGCAGTTAAGTGTCACAATGCCAAAAGGAAGTGTTTGAGAGCTACAACATATATTCAAGTAAAACACTTCTCAACACTAAAATCCATCAAATCAATCGAAACTACTCGTCATCGCCTGGAGGAGGAGAAGGAGGGGCCTGATACATGAGGTGCAACTGCTGTATCATGTCGTACATCTCGTCCTGTCGCAGCTGAAACCTTTGAAAGGTCTCTGTGAGCCCATGAACCTCCCCCTGAATAGTAGTTTGTACTTGTTGAAAACCCATCTGCTGCTGCTAGAACCCGTGGAAGTCCTCCCGGAGGTCGTGAACCTCAGACTGGAGCTGGGAGAACTGCTCTTGTGTAACTCCTCCAGTGGGCTCCTCCTCCTTATCATCATCATCATCTGACTCGGGAGTAGGATGACGGCGCCAGATCATCTCCCCCTCATGCTTCTCGATTCAAGCTAAAGAGAGTTGTCGAGATCCTATTTGGTCATAGTCCTTAGATAACTCATGCATTTGACCCTTGTCGACTCTGACCCCTCTAGACCTAAAGAATTCGATCAAAACATGACCGAATGGCATGTATAACTTCTTATTGACATCGTGGGAGAAATAAGTAATGGATGCAAAAACCTGGCGGGCTATGTCGATGTCCAACCTCCTCTCTACGGCATACATCATCACCAAGTGGGGAAGATGAATCCTCGACCGCCCCTTGGTGACAATAGGATGAATGCAATCTAGGATAATCTTGTACAACACATTACTAATTGGACTCATGTTTTTAGCTTCAAAAATATGGTCCCTAGGGCATCGACCTCTACCAAAATAATGCCGGTGGATTTGATCTACGGTGACACCTGGTAAAGTTGGACACTCAACAACCGTGGGGAAACATGTAAACTGGCTATTTGAAACACTACACTCTAAAAATGACTGTAACACATCAGGTGTGAAGGGAATGGTGATCCCTTGTACCATTAACTCATACACCATGTTCTGGGCATCAGTAGATGTAAGGTTCGCATAGAATTCCTTACATAGGTTAAAATTGATGAAGTGTTGACAATAAACCAGTTGTTCCAACCCAAAATATGCAATAATCTCAATGATGGGAGGAATCTCCTGGAAATATGATCGATTGAGGTAGCGGCAATTCATTAAGATGAATGTCGCATTCTCAAAAACTTTCGACACTCATCGGACCGAAACCGAGGTCCCTCCAGGTCTGCCTAACCTTGGTGAGATGATCTCTCACCCTTTTGCCTTTTATGTGCAACCCTAACATAAGACATACCAATGCATGTACCCACAGATCCCATAACAAGACAAAACAAGGAACATCAAGCAAAATAGGCCAAATTAGTTCCAAATCATGACTTAAATGGGAAAAATCAAACTATACAAGGTTTTACTGTTTTCCCACTCGCTTCATGATGAGGCTTGAGAGAAGAAGTTTCACCAACCCTAGGTTCGGATCTGAGGTGGAAGGAGGCTAGATAGATGTTTTAGGGTTTGGGGAACGCCTTAGATCAAGAGAGGAGGTTGGGGAAGAAGGAATCTCGCAGGGGTGGCACCGAAAAGCCTAGGTTCGGCCACCCCCACGCGGCCTTTTCTATTTAAAACCACACATATCAGTCGACTGCCCCTGGGGCAATCGACTGAGAAACCAACCGAGACTTCAGTCGACTGCCCCCAGGGCAGTCGACTGATAACTGTGAATTCCAAGTTTTTCAATCCGAATTTCAGAAATGCGTAACTAATTCCACAAACCTCCAAAAAATCTGAAATTTCGTGGAGAGATTTGTGGAGCCTATGTCTACTTGGGAAAAATATATTTTTAGACAAACCTACTCCGAATCCCAAGATTGGCATGAAATTCAAAACTATCTAAATTGTGTCATTGACACTTATCCAAAAGTTCTAGTTTTGACCTCTCCTTGATGTATCTTCTCATACTTAATCACAATACATTCCTAGCACTGAGTCATATGACATATACCCACTAAAACTAATTTTCACATCATATGATCCCATTTTCATCTTTTACTCCACCAACTTCTTTTTAATGTGCCAATTTCCTAGGATTAAGACTCAAATGAGTCTTCCAAATCCTTTGGCACATCCCTAAATCCATCTAATCTTCTTGAAGAAATCCTTCTGAGATCCATTGACCATAGATCTCATTTTGACCTCTAGAGCTCTCCCTTGAGCTCTTACCCCTAGTCACCTCCCTAGGTGACTCATCTACAAAGGCAAGACCACACCGGTGTACCTCCGGTGCTTCTTGACCTTTAACTCTTACTTTCTTAACTTTCCACACCTTGTCCTTGGTGGACTTCTTCTTTTCCCTTTAAATGACTTTTCCTTGTCATTTTTGACATTTCCTTTGCTATAGTCATATGACACCTTGCCATATGATTTCTCACTAGCCTTTTTACTAACACTTGACCCCTTAGATTTGTATCCTAGTCCCGGCCTAGCATGTCTAAGGTGTTGATCATTTGGTATCACACTCAATCCCTTAGACCCTTTAATGAGTCTATCTAGGTTCTTTTCTAATTTATCAAGCTTTGCCCTCAAAACATGATTTTCCTTTTCTAGGTTTCTAACCTTAGTATCATCATGTCCATTGTGATCATTCCTAGATCTACCCATTTTTCTAAGCATGTGTCTCCCTTTCTTAAGGTTAATGCCTTGGTCCTTAGGTCTAAAAGCCCTAGATTTATCATGAACCATGGATTCTTTAGTATTTTGGCACGCAATAGTATTTCTATTTCTATCATGATACTTGAAGCCAAAAGTACGCATAGGCAAGCAATCATTATTATTTCTAGCATTCATAAAAGCATTGGAAGCATACTTAAAGTCAGAGATTACCTCCCTTACCCTTGTAGCTCCCCCTTGATGTGAGGTTCTCTTCTTTTCCTCTTTTTTCCATCTCCTTAAATGCTCCATTTTCTTGAGCTTTCATTTTCTTGGACATTGGGTGAGTAATGTCCTAGCTCCTCACAAGTGTAGCAGCTAATGTGCTTCTTTTCTTTCTTTTCCCTACAACCCACATTAGATTTTAAATGAATGGACCCAGGTTTATGGTTTACCTCCTTTTTACCTAGTGAACATTTGTCCTTGTAGTGTCCCTTCTTGTTGCATCCAAAGCATATGATATGGTCTTTGGTTCTTGCTCTGGTGGAGGTTGGAGCTTCTTCTTGCTCCGGTGTTGAAGAGGGTCTCACCTCCCCCTCAATTCTTGAAGTGGAGACCTCTTCTTCTTTTCTTAAGAAAGTGGATGATCTTTCACTTGATTGTGTCACTTCACTTGATGAGGTTGACAATCCTTTTTCCTCTTGGTCTTCTTGAACTATTGAACTTATCTCTTTGGGCTCTTCCACTATTTGAGATTGTGTACGGTTCTCATGACATTCTTCCAACTTGTTCCACAACTCATATGCATTTTAATACTCACCTATATCACTTAAAACATTATTAGGTAAAATATTAACTAATATAGCAATTACCTTCTCATTTGCCCTAGATTATGCTTGTTGCTCCTTGGTCCAATATCTAGGTCGAAGCTTTTTCCCATGCTTGTCTCTTGGAATCTCGAATAGTTCTTCTAGAACCACCATGCACTCCCAATCCATTCTAAGCCAAGTCTTCATTCTTGTCCTCCAATAGTCAAAATCATCATGATCATATGGAGGTGGAGTGTTGATATCATCCCCCAACTTGTCTTCCATCATCCTTTCCTCTAGCTTGTGCCCTTTTTGGCAATTATTCCAACAAGAGCAGACCTTCTCTCTGATACCACTTGTTAGATCGTGACCGTCAAGCTAGAGGGGGGTAAATAACTTCTTTCGGTTTTCTTCCTACAATCGTTAGTGCGCAAGAGGAATATACTAAATAAAAACACCTAACGAAGAAGAACACACCTATTTACGTGGTTCGGAGATGAAACTCCTACTCGACGGTTGCCCGTAAGGTGGGCGATCTCTAATCCGTCGGTGGATGATTCCCCAGAGCACCTCCGGCTAGATCTCATAGCTCCTTGTGGTTGGAGAAACCTTACCACAACTTCTGGACACTACCTGTAACGCCCGCTTTTTTTTTCCATAAGCGGCGTTACGTTAACATGCTTAGGGCATGTAGACATCATAAGGCAGCGGAATAACTTTAACTTATACATGCCCTATTACCATTCTTAACTTAATGACATGGGAACCTTAGCACATTAACTTTGAACTTAAGCATCATATCATGTCATACATAACATCATATCATAGGTTCTAGAAGTCATTATTTAAACATATAAGTAACCGAGGTGAAGTTCTAGCATTAACAGTAAACATATGGTTTCCTGGGCCAAGTCACTACTACACACATGCGTTCTTGCCCTCCTGCTGCTTCCATCATTTTCCCCTTGAATGATCTGCGGTATAAGGAAATAAGACTATAAGCACACAGGCTTAGTAAGACTCTTTCCTACTCACAAAAACCATTCATCATTCATCATCTCATAATGAGCACATGAAACATTAACATACTTGGTGCTCTACTTAGAACATAACATCTTACATCACTTATCGTATACATAGCATGGCATGAACATAAACATAGTAAACATTCTAAACATGACATGATACATGGCATAAACATAAACATAGTAAACATTCTAAGCATGGCATGATACATGGCATAAACATAAACATAGTAAACATTCTAAGCATGGCATGATACATGGCATAAACATAAACATAGTAAACATTCTAAGCATGGCATGATACATGGCATAAACATAAACATAGTAAACATTCTAAGCATGGCATAATATATGGCATAATACCTATCATAGCATGTGAACATCTTCTTAACATAATCATGGCATAGATCATTCATTCTCATGCATACTTCTTAACATGAAACGTAAGCATAACATCTTATCAACATAGCATAATGCATAACATGAATGGATGCATGAGTGGAATGCATATACATAAGGATGCTTAACTTTTAAAACATACTTTTAAATGCTTAAACATAATCATCATAACATCATTTGGGGTCCTCGGCTTGTACCACATACATACATCATAGCGCGCATCCCTAGCAAGTCCGAGGTCGCGAGCCCCGACCTACTAGGGTAAGGACAGCATAGTCGGTAGTCCCCGAACCGAGGCGTTCTTAAGGTGCCCATCCCTGTTGCACAGCTCCGGTAGTGCCAGAACCGTGGACAGCTTCGGTAGTCCAAAACTGGAGCGTTCTTAATGTGCCCATCCCTTGGACCCATACTTCGGTCCAGTACAAGCCCATACATAAAGTAAAATACTTTTCATGTTTCATCATTCAAAAGACATTCATAGCATAACCATGTTACATAAAGCATGACTTAACACATGCTTGTCCTTTCATTGTTCATTCTTATTGCATAACATCATGATGCCTGTAAGGCATGAGCATTATCTTCATTCATAAACATGGTATGCATCTTCTTTCATAAGCATGACATACATCTTTATTCATACAACATGGCATGCATCATTCTTATCATGAACATAAACATAACATACTTATCATGGCATCGTTCTTATTATGAACCTAACATAACATACCTATCATAGCATCATTCTTATCATGAACATACCCCTATCATACTTCATCATTCATATCATGAACATAAACCTATCATACTTATCATGGCATCCAGTCATAACCTAAACATTAACCATAAAGCATGGTGCTTAAACCTTAGGGTCATGGTTAACATGATTCCTACCACATGCTTGATCCTATACATATAAATACTTTATGGTAAACATGAACCATCATTCTTTGAACCCTAACTCCACCCCCAAACCCTAGATCCAAGGCTTGGCCGAAACTTCTAAGGTGGAGTTCCATCAATTCCATAAACATGTAATATAGCATAAGGTAAAGGAACTACCATACATTATTTATAAGACCATAGGAAGTCCTTGGGGCTCATGATTAGGGTCAACCCTAACCTTTAGGCCACTTTCCTAGGGCTGGCCGAAACTTATAAGGCCATGGGGGTATGGAAAAATTCCATTAAAATCCCCAATCAATCATTAAACACTAATCACATCTTACCATAGAGCCATTGGAGCCCTTACTTGAAATAAATCATAACTTTTACCCTACTAACCCTTCTTGGCCGAAACTTATAGAGTCTCTAGGCCATGTGAAAATTCACATAATCACCCTCCATCACCCTTATATCATGACAACACATAAAAATATATACTTGAAGTTTAGGACTCAACCCTAACCTTTGGGTCCTTGAGGTTGGCCGAAACTTATAGGGTCTCTAGGGTAATCCAAAAATTCCCAAAAATTATACTTAACCTCTACACATCATAAGGGAACATTAAATAACATTATCAAGATTTTTGGCATAATTATAGACCTTTAAATCATGGTGGAAGAAACCCTTAAACTTAGGGTTCTTAGTTTTGTTTCTTTCATGTTGGCCGAAACCCTAGGGTATCCTAGGGTACTCCAAAAATTCCCAAAAATTATACTTAACCTCTAAACATCATAAGGGAACATCAAAAAACATTATAATGATTTTTAGAATAATTATAGACCTTTAAATCATGGTGGCCGAAACCCTTAAACTTAGGGTTCTTAGTTTTGTTTCTTTCATGTTGGCCGAAACCCTAGGGTGTCCTAGGGTACTCCAAAAATTCCCAAAAATTATACTTAACCTCTAAACATCATAAGGGAACATTAAACAACATTATCATGATTTTTAGCATAATTATAGACCTTTAAATCATGGTGACCGAAACCCTTAAACTTAAGGTTCTTGGTTTTTCTTCCTTTCAACATCAAATCCAAAAACTAACCAATATATTATGCTAAAAATCATGGAAATCATAAGGAACTATTATACCACAGGTGAGGGAGTCTTACCTTGGGTTTCTTGATTTTTTTGAACCTTGGAAGAGAAGAAAATGGTAAGATCTTTGGACCCTTGAACACCCTTGTCCTTGTATCCTTGGAAGACCCCTTAGATCTTGGAGATGAGACCTTGGTGGAAGTTTTTTCCAAGGGAGAGCTCCCTTGAAGGTGTTCGGCTAGGATGAGGGAAGGAGGAGGAAGCAATTGCAAAGTAATGGGAAGAAAAGGTAACTCCCAAACCCCCCTATTTATCACCCATTAAGGAGGTCAATGAAGAGTTTCTCCATGACCCTTCATCTTCTTCTAAGCCTTAACCAATATCCACTTCATTTCCTCATAACATTCCCTTGCTAGATGAGTTGGTTAGAGCCTACATGGTTGTACAAGAGGTCCAAGGTTCAATCCTTGGCTTATGCACCTTTATTTTTATTTTTATTTTTATTTCATTTATCTTATTATTTTATTATTCCTAAATTCCTAAAATCCCCCCCTAAAATCACCCATAATTATGCTAATATTCCTAAATAAAATCCTTTTATATTTATATTAATTTTACCTAATTAATACCCTTTTTTGGGCCCATTTAAAGCTCATTAGTACCTAATTTCTCGATTTAAATAGGAACATTAGGCTAAGATTTACCCATAATCGTGCTAATATGCCTAATTAAATCATATTTATATTTATACTAATTTTTTTACCTAAAATCCACCTATAATCGTGATACTAGAAAGCCCATATAAGGCCCATTAGTACTTAGTTTTTCTCAATTTAAATGAGAAAAATACGGATTTCTAGGCCACATTTTGTGTTAATATTTCTAGATCCCTCGGAAAATTATCTAAACATGCTCAATATTTTAGGAAAATATTAAGAGAATTTTCCGAGTCGTTACACTACCTGAGTAACAAAGGCTACTAACCAGCTCTATCTAAGTAGGTTTCACCAAGGAAGAAAAGTCTTAAACGAGCTCCCTTAAATAGAGCTTGAGTACTCATATGGCCGCTACCAGTTGACTGCCCCTGGGGCAGTCCACTGGTCCCACCCAGATTCGAACGTTGCACCCAACATTTGAATCTCCAGCCATCACCAGTCGACTACCCCAGGAGCAGTCGACTGGTCCTTCCCTAAGCCTAGGGTTACCCTTCCCGAGTACATTTCTCTCCACACTCAAACCCTCCCGGCTTAGTTCCCAAGTCCAAACACTCACACTCGGACCCTTATGACCTGGTTGACTCTTCAATCAGCAGTCTCGATCTATTGCCTTCACGCCCTCTTCATCTTCGGCTCTCGTTCCTCAGATGCGCACGCAAGCTCTTGGCTTGCTTCCATGCCATCCTTTACGCATGCCTCGAAGTCCGCATCCCTCGGCTCATCGTCTCTGCTCCAGCAGCCTTGATCCATCACCTTCAAGCCCTCTTCGACTTTAGCCCTCGTCCCTTGGATACGCACACAAGCCCGCGGCTTGCCTCCATGCTATCCTTCACATACGCCTCGAAGTTCGCTTCCCTCAGCTCATCGTACCTGCTTTGTCCATGGTCCCTCAGATGCGCACACAAGCCCATAGCTTGCCTCCATGCCACCCTTCACCTGAAGACATCCAACCAAGTCTATGTGTACCTGTAAACTTGCACACTCACATACACATATTAGAATATAATAAAACCCTAACTTAACCATATTGACACACACATCAAAACTCATAATCCTCCATATCATACTTGGGCCGATTGCCCCAACACACACGATACTGGGGAGTTCCTCGACCCAGCTGCCTCCGATGTGATCTAGTTTTATCTTGAGTCCCCTGAGGATTTCATCATTAACGACCTCGGCTTGTCCATTGCCTTGAGGGTACGCCACTGATGTGCAGGCTTGGCGAATGCCTAACCCCTCGCACCATTCTTTGAGATTGCGCCCGGCAAACAACCTTCCATTGTCCGACACCAGCTTGTGGGGGATGTCATATCTACAGATGATATCCCTCCATAGGATCTTCATCACCGCAGCCTCCGTGATGTGTGCCAAAGGCTCAGCTTCCACCCATTTGAAAAAGTAGTCCACGAGGACCAGCAGGAACTTCTTCTGCTGTGGTCCAATGGGAAAGGGGCCTACGATGTCCATTCCCCACTGATCAAATAGGCAGGACACCGTGGAGACTCGTAAGGGCTCGGTCGGTTGATGAGTCACGTGCTGATGTCTCTGGCAGGCTTCACATCCGGCCGTGAACCTGAGAGTGTCGGCTTGTAGAGTTGGCCAAAAATACCCTGCCAGAATAATCTTCCAAGACAGAGATCTTCCCCCAATGTGGCTTCCACAGATGCCTTCATGTACTTCCCGCATCACGTAGTCGGCTTCGTCTGGCCCGTCACATTTGAGAAGTGGTCGAGTAAAGGCCCTCTTGTATAGTTGATCTCTGACCAGTGTACATCTGGCAGCCCGGCGGCGGAATAATTGGCTTCCTTGGTCCATGCTTGGAGTGTTCCCACTGCGTATGAACTCCACATATGGATCTCTCCAATCGGTTATGGTGTCGCCTTCCGCCTCCTTTCCAATCTGTGCTACCGTTTCTTCCAGGGCACTAGGTTCATCCAGCTGCCAGGTCGAGATAGAGCTAGCCAACCTAGCTAGTTCATCGTCCTTAACATTGTCTGTCCTGGAGATCTTCTGCAGGATAACCTCCGTGAAGAAGGCTCTCAGCTGCTCAGAGAGGGCTATATACTTCTGTAGGCATTCACACCTGACTTTGAAGTCACCCTTTATTTATTGTGCCACAAGCTGAGAGTCTGAGTGTACCATGACTCGAGTAGCCCTCATATGCTTGGCTGCTTGTAGGTCCGTGACGGACCCAAATATGTGTCACGAAAGTGGGTCTCAAATTTAGAAATGTAAATGAATACTGGAAACCCTTTTACAAGCAAAATGTGTAAGAATGTAGCAAAGGGGCCACAGGTCGTATTTTTCTCGGGGATAGTTGTCTAGTTTGATTCAAACTTGTAATTATGTGTCGTTTTTGGGTTTTTGGGTTTCAAACAAGTAATTGGATTTTGGTTTGTAGTTGAAAATGAAATTTAAATGGAAAAATAGAAACCTTGATTTAATAAACTTGAGCAAGAAAATTGGCACCAAAAAGCTCAACTAGTGGAAACTAAATCCAAACACTTACAAGGTTTTTGAATACTGATTTCTTATTTCAAACACAAATTGGAATGCTATGCAATGAAGTAAAAACAAGGATGGGAGTTTTCGAAAATCAGTGAGCTGAACTCAATTAAGAGCATGCGAGATTAGGCATCAACCACACAATTTAAACTCAACTAGCTAAATAGATTTTGGGAACCAACTACTGCCAATAAAATTCGGAAATGATTGACATGTAAACTTATTGACTCAAACACTCTCACATGCCATAAATACAAGCTCAATTCGGATGCAAATGGAGCCAAACCAATTGGCAAACAAAGGAGAATCCTTGTGCCAAAAACTAGCTACAATTCACTAAGTAAGTAAACTTGAAGCCCAAACCTTAAAACTGTTGGGTTCTTTTAGGAAACAAAAGTTTTAGGATAGAACTAAGCAAGATTGAGACACAAGGATCGAAACTGAGATCAGAAATAGAAAAGCACAGAAATTAGAAACCAATTGCTGAAATTCAGATTGCAAAAAATTAAGGTTTGGCTACTGAATTTTTTCTGTTTTTTTTGCAAATGCTTAGAGGCTGAGCTAGCTAACATAGGCTGAGTTCATGTGACTGATCTAGGAGCAAAGAAGTTTCAGCTAGCAATTACTTAACAAACTAATGAAAGGGAATGAAAACAGAACACTCCAAGTCGAAAACAGATTAAACAGAAACAGATTTGATTTCCTTTTTTTTTTCAGACTTTAAATGGCAAGCAATTCGAAACTAAATTCTATGTTAATTATGCAAGCTATCTATCTAATGCTAGAGATGATATTAACTACTAAGAAACTCAGAAACAACTCGAAAACAGGAAATCTAAAGCAAATTCCGAAACTGAATGGTTTTTCTTCAGAAATCACTTGGCACGCAGCAAATCAATTGGCACGCTGCAAATTAACTAAGAACTAAACTGAAATTCAATCTATTAATTCACTAAACAAGTGTCTCGATTACTCTACTTGCCGAATTGAAACTAACTTACAGCTAAGAGCTTAAAATTCGAAAAACTCAGTAACTACAATGGATTTTCAGAACGGACAATGCAGTAAATGACAGAACACCAAAAACTACAGCTAAAACAGAGATTAAAACAATAAATCTACTCCTCGATTCCTTCTTCAGCTCAGGTACTCCTTGGTTGTCAAGCAAGGGAGAGAATCGGACCCGCAAACTCAGCAAATCGTGGAGAAAATGCCATCTGCGATTGAGTCAAGTTCAGATTGCTTCATTTCTGAAATTTCCACTCGGAATCTTCATTTCGGTTGTGTTTGTGTGCGGGGATGAAATGATGATGATCTGAACTCTCTAAGGAACCCCTCTAGATAGCTCAGTTGGAATGAAATCGATCACAACCGATCAAAAGACGCCAAGTAACAGAACCGCGGAAACCTCTCAACAGTTCTGCGAATTGAGCAAATCTGATCCAGAAACTTCACTGATGGCTTCCTCGACGACCTAGCACTAGCTCTGAATCAAGAGTCGAGGGATCACGCCTTCGGATGGAGAGAAAAACGCAAGAACACGAAGAACACTCGGCAAGGAAGACACTGTAGCGGCGAAGACGCGATAGGGAAGCTGCGGCCGAAATTTTCCTTAAGTATTCATGCATGGACGGTCCAGATTGACTTGCTTCAATCCAACGGCTAATTTTGATCTGATTGGAGCCAAACTTTGATGATGATGATCTGGGGTCAGGATCTACCTCGTGGTAGCTCGGATCCTCCATATTTGCAACGGATGGTCCAGATCAAGCTAATCTTTGAATGGATGCTCTAGAGCCCTCCAAGCTTGATCCAACGGTTGATTGAGCTCTGATTGTGGTGAAACCTTCAGATCTTGATCAGGGTGCTTGATCAACCCTAGCCCTAGCTCGGATGGCTTCAGATCATCCCGGATGGCTCAGATCTAGCCGCTTTCGAATCGAACGACCCAGATTTAATCGTGATCTTGATAATCTGATCCGGGTCACTTCCGACTCGAGTTTGACCCAATATGCTCTAGGTCCAGGAACCCTTCATGCCTACAAAAATAAACCAAGAATTTAGTGGCCAATTAACTCAAATATGTGTCATTTTGCATTTAAGTCCAAAATATGAATAAGTTCTAGAACCTAGGGCAATTTCACCATTTTAGCAATAAAAAACATAGATCAAACATGGATTTAAGCACTCAAATGATCAATAAGATGGAATCTATCAGTCCGCTAGAATAGCCTCGTATTCAGCCTCATTGTTGGTGGCTTTGAAGTGAAGCCAAATGGATAAATGTAACGTGTCCCCTCCTGTCTGCATAGATCTTCTAGATTCCTTCAGCCTCGGCCTCTGGGACAGTCTCCAACATGAAGTCTGAGAGAGCTTGTGCCATGACAGCGGTACGAGGCTGGGACTCAATACCGTATTCGCTTAGCTCAGTCGTCCATTTGATCAGCTGTCCTGAAGCTTCTGGATTGGTGAGGACCCGTGCAAGTAGGCTGTTGGTGAGAACCATGATAGGATGTGCTAAGAAGTACGACCTTAACCTCTGGGCCATTAAAACCAGAGCATAGGATAGTTTCTCCATCGTAGTGTATCGCATCTCGACATCCTTCAGGAGATGTCCGAAGAAGTATATAGGATATTACACCATGCCTTCTTCTCGGACGAGTGTTGAGCCTACAGCTTGTTCTACTGCAGATAGGTAGACAAATAAGGTCTCCCCCTCCACTGGCTTATAGAGGACGGGAGCTCGGTGAGATAGGCCTTCAGGTCAGCGAGTGCCTTCTCACACTGGTCATCCCAATCGAACTTGACTACTTTTCTCACAATCTTGAAGAATGGTAGGGTCCTATCTCTATGCCTTCTTATTGGACGAGTGTTGAGCCTACCGCTTGTTCTACTGCAGATAGGTAGACAAATAGGGTCTTCCCCTCCACTGGCTTGTAGAGGATGGGGAGCTTGGCGAGATAGGCCTTCAGGTCAGTGAGTGCCTTCTCACACTGGTCATCCCAATCGAACTTGGCTGCTTTTCTTAGAATCTTGAAGAATGGTAGGGTCCTATCTGTAGACTTGGAGATGAACCTGGACAGAGCCGTGAATCTACCATTCAGTCGTTGCACTTCCTTGAAGTTGCGAGGGGATGACATATCCAGAATAGCCTTTACTTTTTCTGAATTAGCCTTGATTCCCATCACTGTCGCCATGTACCCTAAGAAACATCCGCTCTTCACCCCGAACAAGCACTTGGCAGGGTTTAACTTCAGCTTGTTGGCCCTCAGAGTGGCGAACGTTTCTTCTAACTCGGTCAGCTTCTGATCCCTTCAAATTAAGGATCAGATCTTGACCGGGGCGCCCGGGACGCTGGGTGTGCCCGGATTGACCAGGTCAAACTCTTATCCTCTTGGCTTCGCTGGAGTTGCTTCAACTTCTTGACCTGGAGGCGCCCGGAGCGCTGGGGGCGCCCGGAGCGCTGGGGGCACCCGGGAGCAGTGGGGGCGCCCGGAAGCACGGGGGCGCCCCGAACATGAACTGTCGAAGCCTTCTTTTGCATTATGTGTTTTGTGTTCACCTTGGGGGCGCCCGGGACACTCCGGGCGCCCTGGTCAGCTGTTGCCTCACTCCTTTGAGGTTCTCTGAGCTACAGACACTCGTTCCTTCGGTCCTACATCCAGGGTTAGTCCAAAACACCATAGAGCAATAAGATATTAGTTTATACAGCCTTAGCTGTCTTGGTTCTGACTTTGGGCCTCCAAAATGGAACCCTAGGTCGAACCGATGCCTACTATTCCCTCAACGGGGAACGCGTCCTCACCTACTCCTCTCGGGAGAATGTACCTGATGCCAACCGCTCCTCTGGTTGGACTTTTGCCTAGCGGTCCTTCGCCAGGTCTTGGAAACCAAGCTGTCCTTCGCCCGGTGCCTAGCTGTCCTTCTCTAGGTCTTCAGTCCCAAGCTGTCCTTTGCCTGGCGCCTAGCAGTCCTTCGCTAGGGCTTCAGTACCCTGGCATTCCTTCGCCAGTGCCTAGCAGTCCTTCGCTAGGACTTTTCCTACACACTTGAGTAATTTGTTAGATAACAAGTAAGACTTAACTTTTGAGCCTTGTTGCCATTATCAAAACTCAGGTTCGACTTGAGTGCATTCTGCACCAACAATCTCTCCCTTTTTGATTTATGGCAACCCTGGTTCAAAAAGTTAAGTTTAAGCAAAGCATATAAAAATTACCTTTTGTTCCCTCCCCCTGGAAGGAATCTCCCCCTAGATTTTTCAAAAATTCGTGGGGTTTTTGAAAATAGGTTTTAAGTCTGAAGATGGTTTTAACTTAAAAAAAATTTTAAGCTTTAAAGATTATAATTTCCAAAATGATTTTCGTTGTGTACTTTGGAAAGAATTAACCACTTTGACAAATTTTGAAAACTTTAAGAAGAGTTTTGACAACTTAAGTTTTGAGTACCGAAAATTTTGACGCCTTAAGTTTAAAGTACTCAAAAGTTTTGAAAACTTTAAGTTTTAAAGTACTTGGTTAAATTTGAACACTTTAATTTTAAGTACTTAGAATTTGAAAAAAACTTCGGTTTTAAGTACTTAGGAAACTTTTAAGAACCGTTAGTTTAAAGTACTTAGCACCTTTTTGAAAACTTAAAAACATAAGTACTTAATAAGATTTTGAAACTTTAAGAACTCAGTAAAATTTTGAAAGCTTAAGTACTTAGTAGAATTTTGAAAATTTAAGTACTTAGTAAGATTTTGAAAATATAAGTACTTAGTAAGATTTTGAAATTTTAAGTACTTAGTAACTTAGTACTTTTAGAGTTTGAAAAATTTTGAAAAACATAAGTACTTAGAAAAGTTTTGAAAAGCTTAAGTACTTAGAAAAGTTTTGAAAAGCTTGAGAACTTAAGTACTTTAGTGACCTTTTGAAAACTTAAGTGCTTTGAGAAACTTAGTACTTTTTGAATAAAGGATAGAGTTAAAAAATTTTAAAGAGCTAGAAAATTTTAAACTCTCTCCTTTCCTATCTCTCCCCCTTTGCCATATATCAAAAACAGATAAATATAGCAGAAATTAAATTGCATAAAGGAAATAACTTTCATAAAGGAAAATATTTGCATGATTTTGCTGTACTGAACCAATTCATGATAAGACTTAAACCAAATCAGTTAATTTTCTCTTGTATGGACCTATCTAACCCAATTAGCTACTTACTAACTGTTATAAACAGTAGCTTTTACTAGGGTTAGTCAAGTTAAGTGTCTCTGTTCAAGTTAGATTTTCTAAACTTGACACTTAACTTGATTGCTGTGTAAGTTGTAGTTAGTGCCCCAATTACTGCAGATGCACTAACTTAAAGCATCTTGAATTAAGGCAAAGACCTAAGCAACTCAACCCATTCTAGGTTATCAATCAAAAGTACCCTAAGGTGCTTGTGAGATGCTGGCTTCTAAATCTATAGGTGCATGCAGTTCTAGGGTTAGGGCCTAGGCTAAGTCCATTTGCGAAAAAGCCCTAGTTTTGAAAGGGGGTAGTTTTGAAATAAAACTAAGTCGAAAAAAACTGATTTTGAAATTAAGTAAAACAGTTTTTCAAATTCTTTTAGAAACTGATTTTTAAATCAAGTAAAGCAGTAAGAAAATCAAAAGTAGAGTTAACATATTCTACAGAGCACAATCCTAACTGTCTTCTTAGTGAGCTGAACTCAGACTCAGGTAAGGGTTTTGTTCTTTTCGTTTGCGGGTTCAGTTGGTTCGTCCTTTCTTCGGTTGGCTTTCCTTCTATTGGTTTGATTTTTCAGTTCTTTGTAGTAGTTTCTTGCCAGTCGGACCAGCTTAGGTCGATCTCCTTCTTCATCTTCTGAGTCTGAGTTAGACTCGGGTTCAGGTTGAGGCTTTTTCTTGGTTGACCTTCCAGTTTTACCTGCAATAAAGGCAATACCTTTCTCAGCCAAATTGTAGTTAGTCTGTTCATGCAGTTCTAATTCAGAGAATAATTCATCTAATTTTATTTTTGAAAGGTCCCTTGAAACCTTGTATGCATCTACCATAGATGCCCACAAGGTATTTCTAGGGAAAGCATTTAAAGCATACCTTATTAGGTCACAGTTTTCTACCTTGTGACCAATAGTGTGTAGACCGTTCATTAGTTCTTGGATTCGGGCGTGAAGCTGAGCTGCTGTTTCGTTGTCGGCCATCTTGATGGTATATAGCTTGTTCAGGAGCAGATCTCTCTTACTGATCCGAGTGTCTGATATTCCTTCGTGCAGCTCGATCAGTTTTTCCCACAGCTCCTTGGCACTGTTGAAAGGGCCCACCCGGTTCAGCTCCTCTTTTGTTAAGCCGCATTGAAGGGTCTGGGTCACCTTTGCATCTGCTTCAATTCTTCGTTCCAGAGCGGTGTCCCACTCTATGTAGCTTTGAGGTACTCCTTCAACATTTCTCGGAATCTCCAGTCCGGACTGGATGATTATCCACATGTCCACCTGAGTTTTCAGGTGGACCTCCATTCTGCTCTTCCAGTAGGAGAAGTCTTCTCCACTGAAGAGAGGTGGTCGTGCGGTGCTGAAGCCTTCTTGCATGGCCATGTATCTGAAATGTAAACTAAACAAAAAGAATATCCCAAGACTTGGTCTTGGATTAGTAGTGCGGGATAAGAGAAAAAAATATTCGTCGAGTGGTGTTGCACCAACCTCGATCAATGAGAAGAAATTCGAACGAAAAATATATTAGAAGAAATTCGAACGAGAGAAAAAAAGTATAAAAAAAATCTAAAAAAAATTTCAAACTGGTGGTTGCACCAAATTTGAACTTCCCCGCTCTGATACCACTTATTGGATCGAGAGAACCGATAGAGGGGGGTGAATATCGGAAAATGTTCGGATTTTAGAATTAGAGAAATTACGCAGCGAAATAACTACAATCATGAACACAGGTATTTTTACTTGGTTCAGAGCCTAGGTCGACTCCTACTCCAAGGCCCACGGTCGTTGACCGTTTTCTGCGGGCAATTCTATAAGTTTGCAAAACGGTTTACAAATAGATGTTACAATTGCAGTATAGTAAACACAAAAATTAAGAGATCGCTCTTTGTTATCGACGTCCGATGTGGAATGTTTCTCGGAGCAGAGGGACGTCGTCGGCACTTGTATCTCGAGTCGGGAGGTTTCTGGAGCAGAGCGCAGGAGCGGAAGAGCGTGATTGCGTTGAATGAAGTTGTTGTTCTGAAGCCTTTGTTCGAGGGTCCTTTTATAGCACCTGGGGGCGCCCGGAACGTCGGGGGCGCCTCCCCCCACGTGTCGGCCGATCCGCCTTTAACTCGGTCAGCTTCTGATCCCTTCAAACTCGGGATCAGATCTTGACTGGGGCGCCCGGGAGGCTGGGGGTGCCCGGATTGACCGGGTCAAACTCTTATCATCTTGGCTTCGCTGGAGTTGCTTCAACTTCTTGACCTGGGGGCGCCCGGAGCAGTGGGGGCGCCAGGAAGCACGGGGGCGCCCCAAACATGAACTGTCGAAGCCTTCTTTTGCATTATGTGTTTTGTGTTCACCTTGGGGGTGCCCGGGACACTCCGGGCGCCCTGGTCAGCTGTTGCCTCACTCCTTTGAGGCTCTCTGAGCTGCAAACACTTGTTCCTTCGGTCCTGCATCCAGGGTTAGTCCAAAACACCATAGAGCAATAAGATATTAGTTTATACAGCCTTAGCTGTCTTGGTTCTGACTTTGGGCCTCCAAAATGGAACCCTAGGTCGAACCGACGCCTACTATTCCCTCAACGGGGAACGCGTCCTCACCTACTCCTCTCGGGAGAATGTACCTGATGCCAACCGCTCCTCTGGTTGGACTTTTGCCTAGCGGTCCTTCGCCAGGTCTTGGAAACCAAGCTGTCCTTCGCCCGGTGCCTAGCTGTCCTTCGCTAGGTCTTCAGTCCCAAGTTGTCCTTCGCCTGGCGCCTAGCAGTCCTTCGCTAGGGCTTCAGTACCCTGGCATTCCTTCGCCAGTGCCTAGCAATCCTTCGCTAGGGCTTCAGTACCCTGGCATTCCTTCGCCAGTGCCTAGCAGTCCTTCGCTAGGACTTTTCCTACACACTTGAGTAATTTGTTAGATAACAAGTAAAACATAACTTTTGAACCCTGTTGTCATTATCAAAACTCAGGTTCGACTTGGGTGCTTTCTGCACCAACATATATGTCATCGGCTGTCATAAAACTAACTTTCTCCTGATCTTCGGGAGTGAGAGGGACTTGATGGTAGCCTTAATAAGCATCCAACATCGAAATGAAATCACAACCGGACGTAGAGTCTACTAACTGGTCTATTCAAGGCAAGGGGTAACAATCCTTAGGGCAGACTTTATTCAAATCACGAAAATTAATACATACCCGCCATTTACCCCCTGGCTTAGGGACAAGGACTACATTAGCTAACCAGACCAGGAATTAAACTTCTCTTATGTGCCTGGCTCTTAATAGCTTGTTCACTTCGTCTCTGATAGCCTTGCCCTGTTCTAGTGCAAAGTGCCTTCGCCTCTACTTCACCGGCCAAGCTCCAGGGATGACATGCAGGTGATGCATGGCTAGAGCTGGGGGAACCCCTTTGATTTCCTCGGTGACCCAGGCAAAGATGTCTCGATGACTCTGCAGGCAGTCTATAAGACAGCTTTGCAGCTCCGGTGCAAGGTTAGTGGCGATCCTCGTAACTCCCCCCCGTCTTCACCGGCCGAACTCTAGGGATGACATGCAGGTGATGCATGGCTAGAGCTGGGGAAACCCCCTTGATTTCCTCAGTGACACAGGCGAAGACGTCTCGATGACTCTACAGGTAGTCTATAAGACGGCTTCGCAGCTCCAATGCATGGTCAATAGTGATCCTCATAACTCCCCTCATCTGCTGAGGGTGAATCTGGACCTCCTCGCTCCCGACCTCCCTCCATTCTTCTCTGGGTCCTTCCTCTTCTCATGGGTCAGTGAGATCAATTTGCAGGGCTTTGTATGACTTCAGGCTCTTGTGGGACTCCGATCAGACTTCCCCGCTATAGCATTGCCGAGACACCAACTGATCTCCCTTGACTTCCGCCACTTGGTCGCCTACCGAGAATTTGATCTTCTGGTGGTATACCGAGACCACCACCTGGAATATACTGAGCGTCGAGCGTCCCAAGATGGCATTGTAGGATGAGGGAGCATCCACGACCAGGAAAGGAGTCTTCCTAGTCCTCTCCAGAGTGTCACTGCCTAACGACAGTGATAGGGTAATTTTGTTGGAACTTGGATGGCTAGAGAGGGGGGTGAATATAACCAAACACTTGAAACTTAGCACTTTTCAAATTTCTGCACTCAGAGGTTAGTAGCACAGTGGAAGAATTGCAAAAACAGAGTAATGCAGAGATTAAACCCTAGGCTAAGCACAAGCACAAAACGCTAATAAAGAGGATTTACAAGGTTCGGGGATAACTTGCCCCTACTCCTTGGCGTGCCCGTAAGGTGGGCGATCCCTTGATCGTCGGCAGATCAAGCCCCGGAAAATCCGGATAAAATGCAACCTCCTTCTCGGTGGAGTAACCTCTCCACAGCGTTTCAAGATGGATCAAGTATTAAGTACAGGAAACACAAGAAGGAACTTACTGAGCACTTAGAACCACAAGAACACAAGCAAACTTCTCACCGAGCTCCACCCAGCGCAGATCTCACACAAGAACTCCCTTCTTCGTGTCTTCTCGCTGATGGACTCGCCAAGCTTCTTGTTTTCTTCCAAGTGCTCAAGTAACACAAGGTTGCTTCAAGGATCGCAGTTGCTTGCTCAAGAGATGATAGAACAGAGTTGTCGCAAGAGCACAATGTGGAGAGCTTCGATACTCACACTTGTTTGCCACCAAGCGCTTAAGTCTCAGCTCACTGATCGCTAGGTCACCACCTCACTGCAGCCTCCAGCTGCTCACCTGCAACAACCAACTACCACTGAGCTCTCCTGGACTCCCTGAGCTTCACTCAGCCAAGCCCCAGTCAGCAGCTCCAGCAGTGTCAGCATCCGTTGCAACCTGAGATGGAAAACGGACAAACCTGCTCCAAGGAAAGATCCCATTGACTCTCCTTGAGTGTTTGAATTCATTCCTGTCACCTGCACACTTGATTAGATCATTAGCACAGCAAATCAAGCAGAGAATCAAGTATCAGATTAAGAGCAGGGAATCAGATGTGTTCAGACGTGATCAGAGTGTCTGACAGTGCATTTTGAATTAAAGTGATCGGTCACCGGACCGATCAGAATGATCCCAGACCGATCAGGCTCCAGCCTGATTGGTCCCCAGTGAGAAACCTGGGATCGCAAGCTCGTATGATCGGTCACCCTGACCGGTCACCAGATCGGTCACCAAATCGATCCAGAAATCTGCTTGCCATAATCCCGCCTGAAATACACTGCTGATCGGTCACCGGACCGATCAGGACACTCCCTGACTGATCAGGCTCCAGTCTGATCGGCCAAGGTGAGAAACCTCGTGACAGTTGATCATTTAGATTGATCGATCAAGGTTTCTCCATGATTGGTCACCAGACCGATCAGGAGCCGAACAGTAGGTTTGCCAAAGTTACTGGAAGCTCCCTGATCGGTCACCAGACCGATCAGATATCGCTGGATCGGTCACCAGACCGATCCACGAGGGAACTTCGTGCCAACTTCCCTGATCGGTCACCAGACCGATCTGGGCAAGACCAAACCCTCTCTAAGTCAAGAGAACTGACTCTCAGCCTCCCCTGACTCGTGCTCAGTCCCTCGGACCAAGACTCCGTGCCCAGCTTCACTCACCAGGACTTTAGTCAACCTGGCTTCACTCACCAGGACCCGACTTCACTCACCGGGATTTCCAATCACCTAACCCTCCGAGTTAGGAATTTCCACACCTAGCCCTCCAAGCTAGGACTTTTCCACATGTAACCCTCCAAGTTAGGATTTCATCCACCTAGTCCTCCAAGCTAGGACTTTTCCACACCTAGCCCTCCAAGCTAGGGCTTTCCACACCTAACCCTCCAGGCTAGGACTTTTCATACCTAACCCTCCAGGTTAGGACTTTTCACACCTAGCCTTCCAAGCTAGGACTTTTCCACACATAACCCTCCAAGTTAGGATTTCATCCACCTAGCCCTCCAAGCTAGGACTTTTCCACACCTAGCCCTCCAGGTTAGGATTTCATCCACCTAGCCCTCCAAGCTAGGACTTTTCCACACCTAACCCTCCAAGTTAAGATTTCATCCACCTAGCTCTCCAAGCTAGGACCTGGCTTCACTCACCAGGATTTCCAAACACCTGGCTTCACTCACAAGGACCCGGCTTCACTCACCAGGATTTTAACCTAGCTTCACTCACTAGGATTTCCACTTCAGCTAGTCCCACTAGGTGTGCATAGTCCCACTAGGTCTTTTCCCATGCCAGCATGCGATCTCCCGATCCACCTGGACTTAATCCGAATTCAACCAGACTTTAATCAAACTTAAATCGATGTAACACCAAAATAACAATCAGGGTCAGACTGCATCAACAATCTCCCCCTTTTTGTTTTTTGACAACCCGATTTAAGTTTAGGCATTAATGATCAATTGAAGGCAGTTCAATTATCGTAAGGGAATCAAAATCCTCCCCCTACAATAACCCTAAACTTAATCAACCATTCTCTCCCCCTTTGTCAAACATCGAAAAGGGTATGGTTATTAAGTTTAAACATACCTCCCCCTCATACACGGGTCTCTCCCCAAACCCAAAATAATCAAAGGTAAACTTTTGAATTGCATATGAAAGGCATATACCATAAATGTATCATGGCAACAATGTATATGTATCATACGGCAATAAGTGTGAATTGCACATGAAAGCATATACAGAAATTATATCATGGTCAAACATGTATATGTTTCATATGTCAAGTAAGGAATGCATCTGTATCTGACATATAATCCTGATTGGTCTCCGGACCGATCAGGTTCGTTGATTATTTGATACAGAAATATTTCTTATTAGTCGGGGGAGCGATCAAATTTCAGAAAAATTTCTGAAACCTTGATACGTTCCTAATTAGACTGCATTAACAATTTGCATTACAAAACAAGGGTGTAGACTCCATTGATATTCGACATTCCAGAAACATTTCTGAAACACGACATTAAGAACAAGAGTCATGACTCAACAAACCCTTTCTTATGAATTTGAATATTCCAACATAAGTTTGTATCAAATCACTATTAAGTAACAGGTTTGTACCAATTGAACAAATTTGTGCTCCCTTAGTACCAGGTTTGTACCAATGGGTGATCAAGTATGTTTCAATTGTAATCAGATTGTATCATGTTTGTTTGTAGTATGATCATTAAACTAATACAATTCGATGAGAAGTGATTGGTATGAGGAATTTTTGGATCATTTTTGGAACGATCTGGGAGTTCCTTGATCAGAGTTGATCTGATCGGTCACCGGACCGATCAGAGTGATCCCTGATTGGTCTCCAGACCGATCAAGGTGAGTCCTGATCGGTCGGTGGACCGATCAGGTCTGATACAGACGACAGTTCAGGAAGTCTGAAAGTTCAGAAACTCTGAAACACTTCTAAACCCTAATTCAATTAGGTTTAATCCAAGACAGAATTCCATTAAACACAATTCATTTCCCTTAACCACAACAAACAACATGATTTATATCCTTCAAACTAAATATCAAGGATTTCTATGGGTTTAAGATCAAGAATTTCTATGGATCCAAACAGATTTTTCATTCCACACCAAAGATCAAGAATTTCTATAGATTTAAGATAATACCAAAAACAGGTTTGTATACAAGCATGATCAGTGGGAAAACAAACAAGTCATGGAATTTGAGTTTGATACAAAGAAAGCATTATCCCTAGACCTTAAGCTCATGTTCTTATCTATCACCACCTTATGAGTGATTAGTTCAAATAATGTGTTGATCTTGTTCTTAAACAATCTTGGCATGTCATAGATTAATGTTAATAACACCCAAACAATAAGATCATGGCATACAAGAAAATTTTGGCTTGCTTGAATCAAATTAGCATCAATATATGAGTAAATTCCAAAACATACTTGTATCAAGTGATTATCACCATATGATCAAATTTCTACGTTTTGATCAGTTTAATGTATGTCTATAAAATGTTTGCTTCAACTACTCAACTCCATACTTGTTCCTTAGCATGCATTCATGTGGTATAACACATACAAGAAAATCATGGCATATGTTCATCAAACACAATCCTCTTAAGCTTGAACCATAAAATTCAATAATAAAACTAATCATCTTAAGCAATCCATGGTAAAAACAATTTATGTGCCAACCTAAACTATTCATGCAATATATATGTTTTTTTTTAATTTGTAGATTTATTTTGAGGCATGGATATACTATCATTCATCGCATGAAAATTTCCTTACTACTTAAGTGAAATTCAAGTTTCCCATTGATTTAAATATAATCATCTAAATTGTCAAAGAAAAACCTTTCTCACGAGTAGTACATGGACATTCACTAATTTGAGAAAATGATGAGCACATTCCTAACTAGGAATGGCTATATGTTTGGAGCACCAAACATCAACTACCCATGTTGATAGATGCTCCCCCTCAACCTAAGTTATACAATTCGAAATATGAAAGTTTTAGGTACCCAAATTTTGGGACCTAATGAATCTACAATGAATGACTTTGGCACCCATGCCTTAGTCATTTTCTTCCTGACTTTTTGAACCCTAGAGCCATTTGATGATCTAAATTGGGTTCTAGACATTAATGACACAAAGGTTGGTTCTTTAGGTCGGTAACCTATACCGGCCTTGTTGTAAACATCCCTTTGGGAGTTTAAGATCATGTCTAGGGTTTTAGAGCTAGTTGAGAATTTCTCAAGAATAATCTTGAGATTTTCAATTTCACCCTTCAAGATCGTATTCTTATTCTCAAGGGATTCATTATGGAAGTCATTAATATCCTCAACCTTAGAGGATTTTAATTCTTTTACTTCCAACTTCAATAACTTAACCTTATTCTTATATTTCTTTAACAATTTGGTTAAACATGTGATAGCTCGATAGCTCGATAGCACTTATCTAACTCGGGAGTGATTACCTCTTCATCATCTAAAGATGATGAAGGTGCGGTTGAGGAGCTACTTGATTCATCATCACTTTCCCCCTTTGACTCCTCTAGTGCCATGAAAGCAAAGTGATGGGTGTGCTTCTCCTCCTTTCCTGCCACAAAAGCAACCCCTTTCTCTTTGGAGCCTTGGTTAGAGATCTCATGTAATTCCATTTCACAAAATAGATCTTCTAACTTAACTAAGGAAAGATCCTTGGAAACCTTGTAGGCATCCACCATGGATGACCACAAAGTATTCCTTGGAAAAGCTTTTAGAACAAACCTTACTAGATCCCGATTTTCTACCTTTTCATTGATGGAATGTAAGTCGTTGAGGATCTCTTTGAATCTTCCATGGAGTTCACTTACCTTTTCATTTTCTTCCATGGACAAATTTTGGAGTTGACTATGAAGGAGGTCCTTCTTGGCTATTCTTGAGTCCCGGGTGCCCTCATAGAGTTCGATAAGCTTATTCCATAGGTCCTTTGCACTTGTGAAGGGACCAACCTTGATTAGCTGCTCTTTGATCATCCCACATTGCAAGGTGACAACAGCTTTGGCATTGGCTTCCCCCCTTTTGATTTGCTCAGCCGACCACATGGAGAAGTCTGTTGGTGCAGAAAGCACCATATCGAACCTTGTTTTGATATTGGCAAAGGATTCAAAGTTAAGTGTTATTTGTGATCTAATGTTGTTACTTGAGTGTCCAGAAACAAAGTCCTAGCGAAGGGTTGCTAGGCACCTGGCGAAGGGCTGCCAGGAAACCAAGTCCTAGCGAAGGGCTGCTAGGCACCTGGCGAAGGGCTACCAGGAAACCAAGTCCTAGCGAAGGGCTGCTAGGCACCTGGCGAAGGGCTGCCAGGAAACAAAGCCCTAGCGAAGGACAGCTAGGCACCGGGCGAAGGACAGCTCGGCATCCAAGCCCTGGCAAACGACCACCAGGCAAAAGTCCAACCAAAGGAGCGGTTGGCATCAGGTAAATTCTCCCGAGAGGAGTAGGTGAGGACGCGTTCCCCGTCGAGGGAACAGTAGGCGTCGGTTCGACCTAGGGCTCCATTTTGGAGACCAAAGTCAGAACCAAGACAGCTAAGGCTGTATAAATCTAATAAATTATTATTATTGTGTTTTGGACTAACCCTGGATGCAGGACCAAAGGAATGTGTGTCTGCAGCTCAGAAAGTCTCAAAGGAGAGAGGCAAGGCTGAGTAGGGCGCCCGGAGTGTCCCGGGCGCCCCCAAGGTTTATACAAAACAAATCAAAGCAAAGAGGGTTCGAACAGCTGCTGGGCGGGGCGCCCCCGTACTCCCGGGCGCCCCCGCTGCTCCCGGGCGCCCCCAGCGTCCCGGGCGCCCCCATGCGCATACCTCGAACCAAAAGCCTTCGAAGCCAGAAGATAAGGTTTGACCCGGTCAATCCGGGCGCCCCGAGCGCTCCGGGCGCCCCGGTCAAAGCGGATCCAGAGGATCAGACGCGACCGAGAGCTCTGCGGATCAGAGGCCACGTGGGGGGCGCCCCCGACATCCCGGGCGCCCCCAGGCCCTATATAAAGGGCCTTCGACCAAGGCTTCAGTACAACAACTCTCTCAATGCCTCAAAGCTCTTCTACGCTCGTGCCTTGCTCCGGACACTCTCCAACTCGAGTCGATGACGTCCCGCTGCTCCGAAAAAGTTGATCTACTCCGGACCTCGGTAAAAAAGAGCGTTCTTATTACTTACTGCACTTATCTTTGTAATTAAATTCTGTAAACCTTTTTGCGCCTATATAGAATTGCCCAAAGTAAACGGTCAACGACCGTGGGCCTTGGAGTAGGAGTCGACACAGGCTCCGAACCAAGTAAATCGACTGTGTCTCTGTGTCTTGTTTTTTAATTTCCGCTGCGTACCTACTCTTACTCAAATCCGAAAGTTTACCGATATTCACCCCCCCCTCTATCGGTTTTCTCGATCCAACAAAGTCAAGATCTTTTCCCTCAATATCCTTTGGAGGAGAGAAACCCTCCTTCACTGAGAACCACATGCTCATGTTTGTCTTCAAATAAAACTCCATCCTTGACCTCCAATATTGGAAATCACTGCTGTCGAAGAATGAAGGTCGATTTGTGCTCAACCCTTCTCTTCAGGCCATTTTGCTGTAAGCTCTCGGATGTTAAGCCGTGAATAGAGCCCCAAGCTATGATACCACTTGTTGGATCTTGGATGGCTAGAGAAGGGGGTGAATATAGTCAGACACTTGAAAGTTAGCACTTTTCAAATTTCTGCACTCAGAGGTTAGTAGCACAGCGGAAGAATTGCAAAAACAGAGTAATGCAGAGATTAAACCCTAGGCTAAGCACAAGCACAAAACGCTAACAAAGAGGATTTACAAGGTTCGGGGATAACTTGCCCCTACTCCTTGGCGTGCCCGTAAGGTGGGCAATCCCTTGATCGTCGGCAGATCAAGCCCCGGAAAATCCGGATAAAATGCAACCTCCTTCTCGGTGGAGTAACCTCTCCACAGCGTTTCAAGATAGATCAAGTATTAAGTACAGGAAACACAAGAAGGAACTTACTGAGCACTTAGAACCACAAGAACACAAGCAAACTTCTCACCGAGCTCCACCCAGCGCAGATCTCACGCAAGAACTCCCTTCTTCGTGTCTTCTCGTTGATGGACTCGCCAAGCTTCTTGTTTCTCTTCCAAGTGCTCAAGTAACACAAGGTTGCTTCAAGGATCGCAGTTGCTTGCTCAAGAGATGATAGAATAGAGTTGTCGCAAGAGCACAATGTGGAGAGCTTCGATACTCGCACTTGTTTGCCACCAAGCGCTTAAGTCTCAGCTCACTAATCGCTAGGTCACCACCTCACTGCAGCCTCCAGCTGCTCACCTACAACAGCCAGCTACCACTGAGCTCTCCTAGACTCCCTGAGCTTCCCTCAGCCAAGCTCCAGTCAGCAGCTCCAGCAGTGTCAGCATCCGTTGCAACGTGAGATGGAAAACGGACAAACCTGCTCCAAGAAAAGACTCCCATTGACTCTCCTTGAGTGTTTGAATCCATTCCTATCACTTGCACACTTGATCAGATCATTAGCACAGCAAATCAAGAAGAGAATCAAGTATCAGAGATTAAGAGCAAGGAATCAGATGTGTTCAGACATGATCAGAGTGTATGACAGTGCATTTTGAATTAAAGTGATTGGTCACCAGACCGATCAGAATGATCCCAGACCAATCAGGCTCCAGCCTGATCGGTCCCCAGTGAGAAACTTGGGATCGCAAGCTCGTATGATCGGTCACCCTGACCGGTCACCAGATCGGTCACCAAACTGATCCAGAAATCTGCTTGCCACAATCCCGCCTGAAATACACTGCTGATCGGTCACCGGACTGGTCAGGACACTCCCTGACTGATCAGGCTCCAGTCTGATTGGTCAGGGTGAGAAACCTCGCGACAGTTGATCGTTCAGATTGATTGATCAAGGTTTCTCCCTGATCGGTCACCAGACCGATCAGGAGCCGAACAGTAGGTTTGCCAAAGTTACTGGAAGCTCCCTGATCGGTCACCAGACCGATCAGACATCGCTGGATCGATCACCAGACCGATCCACGAGGGAACATCGTGCCAACTTCCCTGATCGGTCACCAGACCGATCTGGGCAAGGCCAAACCCTCTCTAAGTCAAGAGAACTGACTCTCAGCCTCCCCTGACTCGTGCTCAGTCCCTCGGACCAAGACTCCGTGCCCAGCTTCACTCACCAGGACTTTAGTCAACCTGGCTTCACTCACCAGGACTCGGCTTCACTCACCGGGATTTCCAATCACCTAACTCTCCGAGTTAGGAATTTCCACACCTAGCCCTCCAAGCTAGGACTTTTCCACACATAACCCTCTAAGTTAGAATTTCATCCACCTAGCCCTCTAAGCTAGGACTTTTCCACACCTAGCCCTCCAAGCTAGGACTTTCCACACCTAACCCTCCAGGCTAGGACTTTTCACACCTAACCCTCCAGGTTAGGACTTTTCCACACCTAACCCTCCAAGTTAGGATTTCATCCACCTAGCCTTCCAAGCTAGGACTTTTCCACACCTAGCCCTCCAGGTTAGGATTTCATCCACCTAGCCCTCCAAGCTAGGCATTTTCCACACCTAACCCTCCAAGTTAGGATTTCATCCACCTAGCTCTCCAAGCTAGGACCTGGCTTCACTCACCAGGATTTCCAAACACCTGGCTTCACTCACCAGGACCCGGCTTCACTCACCAGGATATCAACCTAGCTTCACTCACTAGGATTTCCACTTCACCTAGTTCCACTAGGTGTGTCTAGTCCCACTAGGTCTTTTCCCATGCCAGCATGCGATCTCCCGATCCATCTGGACTTAATCCGAATTCAACCAGACTTAAATCAAACTTAAATCGGTGTCAACACCAAAACAACAATCAGGGTCAGACTGCATCAACAAATTTGCCCTATCAGCTGTACTCGGTATCCGATGAAGCCGAAGAGTGGAGTCAAAACTGGATGCAGTTCATCTTCGTCAATATGCATCTGGTCTAGAGCGACCTTATACAGGATGTTAACGGAGCTACCTATATCCACGAAGATACACTTAACCTCATAGTTTGCAATGCGTGCAAGAATTACAAGAGCGTCTTCGTAGGGAGTTTCCACGTCTTCCAAATCCTCCGGACCGAAGAAGATCATAGGGACAAGATGCTAGCTCCGATTCGTCCCGATGGCGTAGTTCTCCAGCCGCCGAGTGTGAGTCTTCCTTACCCGGTGGGAATCTCCTTTGGTGGGTCCCCCTGAGATCACCCCCACATGTCCCGAAGGCAGACCACGTGCAGGGGTCTTACCCTTCTTGGGATCTCTTTTCAATGAGGGAGACCTGTGGGGTGCAGCCCCCCGACTCTGTTGGTGCAATTTGCACTAATAGTTAAACCTGAGTTTTGATGAATGACAAATAGGTTAAAGTTAGACTTGCTTTTGGTTTTGACCTCTTTACTAAGTGTGCAAGGTTGAAAGACTTAGGACCTGACACCAGGCTGAAGTCCAGGGTGGTTGAGTCCTGGCGGGAAGTCCAGGGTGGTTGAGTCCTGGCGAGAAGTCCAGTTGGGTTCACGGGGCCTGACAACTGGCTGAAGCCAAGTTGGTTGAAACTTGGCAAAAAGACCAGGGTGGTTGAGCCCTGGCAGGAAGACCTGGTGGGTTAAGAAGTTGAGTAGAGCTGCACGAGGTAAGTGAGGTAAGTCACTGGAGGAGCGAACCAGTGAGGACGGATCCTATTTAGGACTGTAGGCGCGGTCCAACTTAGGCCCATTTTGGTGACCTCGGTTGAGTCCTGGTTAGATCCTTATCCAGGTTTGGACGGGGTCTAATTAACTCTAAATGCATTAACTCTATTTTACAGAATTTATTTAATTAGATTCTAAATGCATTAACTCTATTTTACAGAATTTATTTAATTAGATTTTGTAGTTGAATTTTATAAAATTATTCCTTATCTAAAGCCTTGGTGGAGGATAAATTATCATTTAAATTATTCGTATTTCCTTCTTTTTAGAGAATAAAATTATTCCTACTAATTCTTAAAATTCTCACGTAAAGCTTAGCTGGAAGGATAAAATCTCCTTTTAAATTATTAATAAAATTGTAAGAGGATAAAACCTCTCGGTTAACTTTTCAATATTCTGTATTTATATTTTATTTAAATTATTTTCTTAATTGAAGCAAAGGATAGAAACATTATCTTTTTTTTTAATTATTTTATCTTGTTGATGGATAAAATTTGAGCTGAGAAGATCATGCATCGAGGTACTATAAATAGAAGCAAGCAAGCCCTCTAACAGAGAAGAAAATTTGATTCTGGTTCAAGCTTTGGCGCTCTCTTGCTTCCACGCTCCTCTGCTGCGGTTTGTGCTTTGACTCGACGCTGTCCGACCGCTGCTGGAAGATCGCTCCCAACACCCAAGCTGCTTCAGATAAATCTAAGTGTTGGGTAACGATTTTTTTTCTGCACTTAAATTATTTAAGGGGGAAGTGTAGGGCTGTTATACTTCTGCCCAATCTTGTATTCGAATCACTCTATCGGTAGTTTGTCGATAGAGGTTTTTAGTGGATTGCCCACAGGAAAGGTTCAAGGAACCTGGGCCTTCGAGTAGGAGTCGGCGAAGGCTCCGAACGAAGTAAAACTCCTCGTGTAATTTTTTTTTTTTGCTTTCGCATTTCGTTTTAATTTTTCCGCTGCGCACGTTATAAAAAGCATCGTATAATTTTCTATCGACTCTGATTTTATAACGAAGATTTTAAAAGTCACGTGATTCACCCCCCCCCCTCTCACGTGCATCGGTCCTACAAGTGGTATCAGAGCCAAGTTCGCTCTGTATCGGTGCAACCACCATAAGAGCCGGGGGAAATCCAATTCTTTTTCGTTTGTTTTTGTGATTTCGCTGCACGATCTAAATTAGGTATTGTTGCCTAAATTTAGATATTTTCTATCGATTTTACTCGAATTTGGGCAACACCATTTCGAGTCGTTTTTTGTTCCTTTCTTCTCCTTTTCCTACCACACTACTAATCCAAGACCTAGTCTTGGAACAAGTGTTTTTGTTGTTGTCTATTTCAGATGGCTCAAGGTGAAGGATATAGTACTGCCCGTCCTCCGCTCTTCAATGGGGAAGACTTCCCTTACTGGAAACGAAGAATGGAGGTGTACCTAAAGACTGATATGGATCAATGGTTCGCGGTGCAATCTGGCTACGAACCACCAATGGACGAGGGAAACAATGCACTACTGAAGCATGACAGATAGAACCTAGAAATGAAGAAAAGGGCTCAGATTGAGTTCAAAGCACAGAACACACTCCAATGCGGACTAACCAAAGAGGAATTGAACCGTATCGGCCCAACTGAATCTGCCAAAGAACTTTGGGACAAACTGATTGAACTGCATGAAGGCACCTCAGATGCGAAGGTAACAAAAAGAGATTTGTTATTAAATAAATTATTTAACATAAAAATGCAGGAAGGTGAGTCTGCAAGTCAACTCCACGCCCGGATCAAGGACATACTAAATGGACTCCACCTCATTGGGCACAAACAAGAAAATAGAGATATTATAAGGTATGCACTAAATGTCTTTCCTAGAAAATCTTTATGGGCATCCATCATAGATGCTTATAAAATTTCTAGGAATCTTTCCAAAATAAATTTAGATGAACTATTCTGTGAATTAGAACTGCACGAACAAACTAACGCCAAGGCCGAGAAAGGAATTGCTTTGTTTGCAGGTTCTTCAAAAGAAGTCAAGTCGAAGAAGAAAATTCAAGAATCAGAAGAAGAGTCAGACTCAGACTTAGACTCAGATGACGAGGAACAAATGGTTAACTTAGTAAGAAAAGTCCTCGCCAAAAAGAAAAGCAAATTCTCGAAAAGAGATTTCCAAAAGATAATGAAGCCAACCAGTTATGGAGACAAAAGCAAAATAACATGCTTCGGTTGCAACAGAAAAGGACACTTCAAACATGAATGTCCCTACAAAACGGAGGACCAATCAAAGAAAAGCAAGAAGAAGAAGGCTCTTCAAGCCACCTGGGACGAGAGTTCGGATGACTCTGACTATGAACCACCAAAGAAGACAAGCTACCTCGTGCTAATGGCAACTGGACCCGGGTCAGACTCGGAGCACGACGAAGATTCCGAATACGAGTCGAATCAAGAGATCGGACTCTTTTCGGACGACTCGACTAAGGTATATTTAGATTTAGTTAATGAAAAATTTTTTAAGATTATTTCCATTTTAAATAAAAAATTACTTGCATCTGAATCTAGGAATGACCAGCTCCTTAAGGAAAATCAAGACCTTAAGGAGCAATTAATTAATACCAGAACATTAACTGAACAAACTCAAAATCAAAAGACAATTGAGCTTGAAACTGAAAACTCCACTCTAAAGGGCGAAGTCCTAAAACTTAAGGATCTACTAGCAACTTTCACAACCCGATCCAAGAACCTTGACCTCATTCTTGGATCACAAAAGGGCATGTACAATAAATCTGGGATAGGATATAAATCAGGATCAGCCCAAAGATCCTTTATCTCCTTTATCCACCCCCGCAAAAATCAACGAAAAGCGTGGGTTCCGAAAGCTTACCTAACAAAGCAAGTAGGTCAGAATCAACTTTATGTCCCAAAAAGGGACATCCACTACATTGACCCTAGACACCCAGTCTACAATTTAGGGGGAAGCTCCAAATTAGTTGGCACCTCAAAGTCACCCTTTACCCGTCTGGGTACCTAGGACTAGTTTCAAAAGTTAGTCTGACACTTGACCTACTCAGTACCAGGGTAGGGCGAGCTGATAGTACGTTAGGGAAGCTGATCTAAGGAGTCAGGTAGGGGAAGGCGTCCTCTATTTGGTCTTCTTAGCCCAGTGGAACTAGCCGAAGCTACCTCGCCACATCCTAGACTAGTTAGACCAAGGAGTTTCAATAGGTAGGTTAAAAGTACAACTTCCTTAAGCGGTTTTGCCTAGAAAGTGGTTGTTGATCCAATAAGGCTTCGGCCAAAGAAGACCTCTGTGCCTCGCCACGGCCTGGAAACCAATTATGGAAGTATACTTTTAAACTGCTTCTTGTCAAACCTGAATCTAACAAAAGGTCAGATTAACTTTTATAAATCAAACTCAAACTTATCTCACACAAATCATAGGATCCCTTTGATTGACAACTTAGATCAAGTGAGATGAATAAGGACAACTAAAATCAAATTCAAAATTCAAATTAACAAAATCAAATTTCAAAATTCAAATTAACAAATTCAAAATTCAAAATTCAAATTAACAAATTCAAAATTTCAAAATTCAAATTAACAAATTCAAAATTCAAAATTCAAATTAACAAAATCAAAGTTTAAAATTCAAACTAACAAAATCAAAGTTCAAAATTCAAATTAACGAATTCAAAATTCAAATTAACGAATTCAAAATTCAAAATTCAAATTAACAAAATCAAAATTAATAAAATTCAAAATTCAAATTCAAAAATTAATAAAATTCAAATTAATTCAAAATTCAAATTCAAATTAATTCAAAATTCAAATTCAAAAATTAATAAAATTCAAATTCAAAATTCAAAATTAATAAAATTCAAATTCAAAAATTCATAAAATTCAAATTCAAAATTCAAATTCAAAAATTCATAAAATTTAAATTCAAAATTTAAATTCAAAAATTAATAAAATTCAAAATTCAAATTCTTTAGGATGTTTAAAATTTTCTTAAATTTTTTTTAAAAAAAATCAAAAACTTAACCTAAGTTCTAAATCTTTTACTTAACTGTAGGTAAATAAATGGATTATTGACAGTGGGTGCTCCAGACACATGACTGGGGATCCCACCAAATTTACAGAACTCAAGTACAAAAGACTAGGGACCGTTGCTTTTGGAAATAATGGTAAACTTAAGGTAATTGGCCTAGGTAATATTGAACTTGAGTCTGATTTTATAATTACAAATGTATTACTTGTTGAAAATTTTCACTTCAATTTACTGAGTATTAGCCAATTGTGTGACACTGGTTATAAGGTTAGGTTCCTATCCAATGAATGTCTGATCAAACACAATGACAACCCAAACATCACACTTAGAGGACTTAGGCACAATAACATTTATGAAATTAAGTTAATCTGTCCCTTAGAAAATTGTCTTTTAACCCATAAGGATGAAACTTGGCTCTGGCATAGGAGACTTTCACACACTCACTTCAGAAAACTACCTAAACTAAAAGGTTTAGTTAGAGGTCTACCAAAGTTATCTAACCTTGAGTCAACCTTATGTAACGCATGTCAATAAGGAAAACAAACTAGGTCAACCCACAAACCAACTAGTCAAACTCAAACTAAGTCAATTCTTGAATTAATTCACCTAGACCTATTTGACTCACATGGGGTAAAATCAATTAGTGGAAACCTTTACTGTTTAGTAATCATAGATGACTATTCAAGATTTACCTGGGTAAAATTTTTAAAAAATAAAGATGAAACTTTTGATATGTTTACTCAATTTTGTAAATTAGTAGAAAATGAAAAAGGGATTAAAATTAAAAGACTTAGGAGTGATAACGGCGGGGAATTCAAAAATCAAAAATTTAACCAATTCTGCTTAGAAAATGGCTACCATCACGAATTCTCTTGTCCTAAAACACCTCAACAAAATGGAATAGTAGAAAGGAAAAATAGAACACTACAAGAAGCAACCAGAACAATGCTAAATGAATACAATCTACCTAAATATTTTTGGGCTGAGGCTGTTAGTACAGCCTGTTATGTACAAAATAGAATAACTATAAATAAAAATCTAGGAAAATAACTTTTGAAATCTATTATGAAAAACACCTAATATTAAGTATTTTAAAGTATTTGGATGCAAAGTGTATATATTAAACACTAGAGAACACTTAGGAAAATTTACCTCTAAGGTTGAGGAAGGTATCTTTGTAGGTTATTCCCTTACCAGTAGAGCTTATAGAGTTTATAATAAAACTACCCTAAGAATTGAAGAAACTACAAATGTAAAATTTGATGAAAAGTCTAGCCCAAATAACCTTGATCAAACCACCTACCAACCAATTGATTTTGTTAGGTCTAGTACTGACCCAAATGAAAGCCAATTTGAGGACCGAGACCATGATCTGACTGAA
>JAGFNQ010008233.1:71856-86078 GCA_024364735.1 Boesenbergia rotunda
TGCAAAGTGTATATATTAAACACTAGAGAACACTTAGGAAATTTACCTCTAAGGTTGAGGAAGGTATCTTTGTAGGTTATTCCCTTACCAGTAGAGCTTATCGAGTTTATAATAAAACTACCCTAAGAATTGAAGAAACTACAAATGTAAAATTTGATGAAAAGTCTAGCCCAAATAACCTTGATCAAACTACCTACCAATCAATTGATTTTGTTAGGTCTAGTACTGACCCAAATGAAAGCCAATTTGAGGACCGAGACCATGATCTGACTGAACCTGCACCTGAATCTGAACCTAACCAACCCAGAACTATTCGAGTTAGCTCAGCCCACCCAACTGATCAGATCATAGGCGATCCAGAGCTAAGGGTTCAGACCAGATCAGCCTTTAGGAACCTTAGTCAAATTACCTTGATTTCAAAAATTGAACCCAAGATTATGATGAAACCTATGCCCCTGTAGCTAGACTTGAGTCCATTAGGATGCTTTTAAGTTATGCAGCCCATAAGGGATTCAAGTTGTATCAAATGGATGTTAGGTCAGCCTTCCTAAATGGCCTGATTAAGGAAGAAATCTATGTAGGCCAACCCCCAGGTTTTGAAAGCCTAGAATATCCTGACTATGTCTTTAAACTTAAGAAAGCCTTATATGGACTTAAACAAGCCCCTAGGGCCTGGTATGAAAGATTGTCTAACTACTTAATATCTAAAGGCTTTAACCAAGGCAAAATTGACCCAACACTATTGTTAAAACTCTAAAAACTGATATTTTTATAGCTCAAGTATATGTAGATGATATAGTATTTGGCTCAACTAACTCAAATTTTTTACAAGATTTTATAACGGTAATGGAAAATGAATTTGAAATGAGTTTAGTAGGTCAATTAACTTTCTTTTTAGGGTTACAAATAAAACAGACTAGTGAGGGTACTTTTGTCTATCAACAAAAATACACTAAAGAATTACTTAGAAAATTTGGAATGGATAGTGCTAAAGAAATTAAGACACATATGGCTACCAATCAAACTATAGATAGTGACACAAATGACAAACCTGTTGACCTTAAGTATTATAGAAGTGTTATAGGTAGCTTACTTTACCTAACTGCAAGTCGACCTGATATTCTCTTTGCAGTTAGTATGTGTGCTAGGTATCAAACATGTGCTAAAGAATCACATCTAACCCTAGTTAAAAGGATATTTAGGTATCTCAAAGGGACAGAAAGTTTAGGAATTTGGTACCCTAGAACAGCCCAGTTTGAACTTATTGGATTTTCTGACTCAGATTATGCTGGCTGTAAATTAGATAGAAAAAGTACCAGTGGTGGATGCCAACTTCTAGGACCCTCACTAGTTAGTTGGTTCAGTAGAAAACAACATTGTGTTGCCCTATCCACCACTGAAGCTGAATACATAGCAATGGGTGAATGTGTAGCCCAATTACTCTGGATGATGCATACCTTAAAAGATTTTAACTTAGATTTTAAGAAAGTCAAAACTTTTATAGATAATCTAAGTTCAATTAATCTAACCAAAAATCCAATTCTCCACTCTAGGACCAAACATATAGAAATTAAGCACCATTTTGTTAGAGATCATGTTAATAAAGGGGAAATAGAACTTAATCATGTTGAATCCAAATCTAACCTAGCTGACATATTCACTAAACCACTTCCTGAATCCGAATTTAGCAATTTATGAAGGTTAATAGGAATGTGTGTTGTAGACTAGGATTGACCTAATCACTTTTACTCAACTCACAAATTATGTTTGACACATAGCTTGAGTTAGAGTTAATTTTTGTACTTGCATTTTTTGTACTATCTAAAATGTGTATTTTTTAAACTTGATTTTCAAAATTGACTTTGATTTTCACACTTAATTTTTTTTAAAAAAATTAACTTTGATTTCAAACTTGACTTTCGAGACTGGTGGACTTAGCCTAAGTTTGACCCCTAGAGATGCATGTTCCTATAGATTTAGAGACCGCATCTCACAAAGCACATTAGGTATAACATGTTTGTGTATGCTAAAACTTAGAACGGGGTGAGATGCATAGGGTATTGCCTGGACTTCAGAATGCTTAAACCTGTGCATCGTAGCAAGTCTGGGCGTTAAATACCACTTCATATTGATCAAGTCAAGTAGTCTTTCTGTAAAGCTAAGCTAGACACTAGTACTTGACTTGACTAACCTAGTGAAAACTACTATCCTATAGATAGTTAGCTAGTAACTACGGTTAGACATTCAAAATGGGCTAAACTTTCTTACTTGGTTCAGGGGGAGCTTGAGTTTATATTTTGTATTCTAACTCTCAAAAATGTTTAGTGAAAACTGTTTTAGAAAATATCTTCTTTAATTGAACAAGGATTTAAAAAAAAATATCTTGAAATTTTTTTCTCAAATTAATCCTGAAAATATTCTAAATGATCATTTGAAAGAAAATTTTGGAAAATCTTCTCTTTTTCATTAATTTGCCTTGAGATATTCTTTATTTTGGAAAAGATTAAGATTTTGAAGGTAGCCTTTTTAATTTTTGAAAATGGTGTTCGAAAAGTCATTTCTAAATTTACACCTAGTCATTTCTTTAACATTTATGCTCTCAGATTGTTTGTGTTAAATTAAGAATTTGACTTACCCCTCTGAATCAGTTTAGAAACTTAGTATGCTTGTTAAGCATTTTTCTTTCCCCAAATACTTAAAGTATTTTTTACTTGGCTGGCATATTACTTGATTGCTTGTTTTATTTCTGATGCTTGCGCACTTATTATTTCTTTGTTTTGATGAATGCCAAAGGGGGAGGGTTTAAGGGTTGAGTTAGAAATTAAAAATTTCTGATCTTAGAGCATGTCATTTGCATATTATTCTTGGACTCATTGCTTATCTGGTATTTTCTAACTTTAACCCAGGTTGTCATTGCATCAAAAAGGGGGAGATTGTTGGTGCAATTTGCACTAATAGTTAAACCTGAGTTTTGATGAATGACAAATAGGTTAAAGTTAGACTTGCTTTTGGTTTTGACCTCTTTACTAAGTGTGCAGGGTTGAAAGACTTAGGACCTGACACCAGGCTGAAGTCCAGGGTGGTTGAGTCCTGGCGGGAAGTCCAGGGTGGTTGAGTCCTGGCGAGAAGTCCAGTTGGGTTCACGGGGCCTGACAACTGGCTGAAGCCCAAGTTGGTTGAAACTTGGCAAAAAGACCAGGGTGGTTGAGCCCTGGCAGGAAGACATGGTGGGTTAAGAAGTTGAGTAGAGCTGCACGAGGTAAGTGAGGTAAGTCACTGGAGGAGCGAACCAGTGAGGACAGGTCCTATTTTAGGACTGTAGGCGCGGTCCAACTTAGGCCCATTTTGATGACCTCGGTTGAGTCCTGGTTAGATCCTTATCCAGATTTGGACGGGGTCTAATTAACTCTAAATGCATTAACTCTATTTTACAGAATTTATTTAATTAGATTCTAAATGCATTAACTCTATTTTACAGAATTTATTTAATTAGATTTTGTAGTTGAATTTTATAAAATTATTCCTTATCTAAAGCCTTGGTGGAGGATAAATTATCATTTAAATTATTCGTATTTCCTTCTTTTTAGAGAATAAAATTATTCCTACTAATGCTTAAAATTCTCACGTAAAGCTTAGCTGGAAGGATAAAATCTCCTTTTAAATTATTAATAAAATTGTAAGAGGATAAAACCTCTCGGTTAACTTTTCAATATTCTGTATTTATATTTTATTTAAATTATTTTCTTAATTGAAGCAAAGGATAGAAACATTATTTTTTTTTTAATTATTTTATCTTGTTGATGGATAAAATTTGAGCTGAGAAGATCATGCATCGAGGCACTATAAATAGAAGCAAGCAAGCCCTCTAACAGATAAGAAAATTTGATTCTGGTTCAAGCTTTGGCGCTCTCTTGCTTCCACGCTCCTCTGCTGCTGTTTGTGCTTTGACTCGACGCTATCCGACCGCTGCTGGAAGATCGCTCCCAACACCCAAGCTGCTTCAGATAAATCTAAGTGTTGGGTAACGAATTTTTTTCTGCACTTAAATTATTTAAGGGGGAAGTGTAGGGCTGTTACACTTCCGCCCAATCTTGTATTCGAATCACTCTATCGGTAGTTTGTCGATAGAGGTTTTTAGTGGATTGCCCACAGGAAAGGTTCAAGGAACCTGTGCCTTCGAGTAGGAGTCGGCGAAGGCTCCGAACGAAGTAAAACTCCTCGTGTAATTTTTTTTTATTTTTCGCTTTCGCATTTCGTTTTAATTTTTCCCCTGCGTACGTTATAAAAAGCATCGTATAATTTTCTATCGACTCTGATTTTATAACGAAGATTTTAAAAGTCACGTGATTCACCCCCCCTCTCACGTGCATCGGTCCTACATAATGGTCCTGTAAACAAAACTCTAACTCATTGTGAATTGTGTGAAGTGAGCTCACTATTCAAAAGTCATCCACTTGGAACTTAGCCCCCTACTAATGGAGCACAAGGAAATCACTCGTAGTGTGTTGAGCTCCATAATTCAAATTCTATAATGGATTTTGAGGAAAGAAGATTAACCCTTAACTCTTAGAGGGGAGGCACCTAGTGCCTTGGTGGTGCGCAGAGCAGACGCACCCAGTACGGAGCGGAGCCACCCAGTGCATGGTGCAGAGCGGAGGCACCCAATGCCTTGGTGGTGCGCAAAGCGGACGAACCCAGTGCGGAGCGGAGCCACCCAGTGCGTGGTGCGCAGAGCGGAGGCACCCAGTGCCTTGGTGGTGCGCAGAGCGAACAAACCCAGTGCGGAGCGGAGCCACCCAATGCGTGGTGCGCAGAGCGGAGGCACCCAGTGCCTTGGTGGTGCGCAGAGCGGACGAACCTAGTGCGGAGCGGAGCCACCCAGTGCGTGGTGCGCAGAGCGGAGGCGCCGCCCAGCTAAGTCCATGTGTATTCTACAAACCTGCACACTCAAAAACACATATCAAACATAAGGGTAAACCTAACTTAAACCTTTGCCCAAACATCAAAACACATAGTCACTCCGGACCATAGATTGCCCCAACAATCTCCCCTTTTTGATGTTTGGCAATACGTTTAAGCTAGGAAAAACAAATAGCAAATATAATGTTAAAACCCATTTGGACTTACGTTGCAAAGGCTTCACCTTGGACTTATTCCGTCAATGCAATGCAAACATGCATGGATCCTATCACAAGACATCCCCACACCTAACCACCCCAAGGGTTAGGATTTTTACTAAACCAGGATTTTTAAAACCTCTCCAAGGCTCCCTCTACATTGGACTTACAAAGACTTTTTAAGAACCTTTTCAAGGTTCCCCCTTTGCCAACCAATGAGCAACAATGCTCCCCCTTTACCTAAGCTCCCCCTTGACCTAGAATTTCTTGCAAAGGCTTGTTTGGTTTCCCACTTAAACCCAACACTTCTCCCCCTTTGCCAAGCTTGAAGAAAGCAAGAAAAGCAAAGAGAGCTAAGTTGTGTAAATCTTGTAAGATTTCTATTGTATTTGCTTATTCTTGAGTGTTTCTTCTTGTAAGTTTGTAAGAGGTTTCTCTACCTCAAGAAGGAGATCTTTCATAGTGTATGAGAGAGTGAGGAAAAGCGGATCCTTGGATTAGTCACCTCAAGGAGGTGGATACCAAGTAAAATCAAGGTGTTAGCACTACTCAAGTCTTCCTCCGCAACAAATTATAAACGAGCAAAGATCAGAGCTAATCAACCCCCCTCTAGCTCTTCTACCGGTCCTAACAAGTGGTATTAGAGCAAGGTCGCTCTTCTTTGGACTCATTGCCAAGAGAGCAAGAGCTAGAAGAAGAAGAAATTGAAGAAATCCTAATTTCAAGAAGCCATCAACAAGAGGGTTCAACTTCAAAATGGAGTTTGGCTACGACATCTGAGCACCTCCACCGTATTAGATCTTGTACGTATGCTAGAGGGGGGGGGGGTGAATAGCACTTTTTGAACTCTTTCTTCCTACACGATTAATTGCGCAAGTGGAATATACAATAAAACAAAACTAACAATGTAAAGAGCAATGCTAACAGTATGATTTACTTGGTATCCACCTCTAAGGGTGACTAATCCAAGAATCCGTCGGTGGATCACTCCCCAGATAACCTCCGGCTAGCCCTTTTCGCTCCTTGTGGGTGGAGAAACCTCACCACAACACCTTGACAAGACCTGAGCACCAAGACTACTATTTTGACTTTAACCAAGACAAAATTCATCAAACTTTCAGCCAACACGAAGTCTCTTAAATAGGACTAAGGCTGAAAACCTTCGCCACCAGTTAACTGCCCATTTACCAGTCGACTGGTGCCAGCCAAACATCAGTCCAACGACTCGTTGCAACGGCTAATTTTTGACTTTACCAGTCGACTGGTCCACAGCCAAAACCTTTTTATGTGTTTCATCAGTCGACTGCCCCACTCACATACCTAGGGGTTCCCTTCCCGAGTACACTTCTCTCAGCACTCGAACCCTAGGATTTCCCGAGTACAATCACACAGCACTCGTACCCTCACAACTCGACTGACTCCTCATCAGCAGCCTCGACTATTGCCTTCGAGCCCTCTTCATCTTCGGCTCTCGTCCGTCGGATGCACGCAAGCCTCCAGCTTGCCTCCATGTCATCCTTCATGCATGCCTCGAAGTCCGCGCCCCTCAGCTCATCGTCCCTGCTCTCTATAGTCCCTCAGGTGTGCACACAAGCCCGCGGTTTGTCTCCATGCCACCCTTCACCGTACTGAGGCCGTCCAGTCAAGTCAATATGTGTAAACTGTACAACCTGCACACTCAACATACACATATTAGAATACAAGGGAAACCTAACTTAAACCCTTTGTCCAAACATCAAAACACATGGTCACTCCGGACGACAGATTGCCTCAACAATCTCCCCCTTTTTGATGTTTGGCAATACGTTTAAGTTAGGGAAACTAAATAGTAGTCAATAGCAATAATTAGCAAAAACAATGCTAATCAAATAATTGGACTTACGTTGCCAAGACTCCCTCTTGGACTTACACCGCCAATACATATGCAATGCATGGATCCTATCCTAAGGCATCCCACACCTAACCCTCCAAGTTAGGAATTTTTCACACCTAGCCCTCCAAATTAGGAATTTTCCACACCTAACCCTCCAAGTTAGGACTTTCCACACCTAACTCTCCAAGTTAGGACTTTTCACACACCTAACTTCCCAAGTTAGGAATTTTCCACACCTAACCCTCCAAGTTAGGATTTTTCACCAAAACGGGCCTTTTAAAGCTTCTCCCAAGCTCCCCCTACATTAGACTTACAAAGGCTTTTTAAGAACCTCTCCAAGGTCCCCCTTACGCCAAGAATGGAGCAACCATGCTTCCCCTTAATCTTAGCTCACTAAAACCTAGGGTTTCTAGCAAAGGTGTGTTTGGTTTCCCACATAAACCCAACACTTCTCCCCCTTTGCCTAATATCAAAAAGAACCCAATAATATCCTAATTATTGGTTCTTTTAATCCCCAATGATCCTAAACACAGTGAACTAGCCCCCCATACACTTGTTTTTCATCATTTGGACACCAAACCAGCTGCTGATACATAAATCATCCATGACTAGTCGACTGCCCCCCAGGGCAGTCGACTGATATTCTGAAAATCAGTTTTTCAGGCCACATTCAGAAATGCGCCAGAAATTTCACAAATCTCCAAAAAATTCTCAAATTTTGTGGAGAAGTTTGTGGTACCCATACTTACTTGGGAAAAATACATTCCATAATGTATCTATTACCATTCCCAAGTTTGACACAAAATCCAAAAATATTCTATGAAAATTAAGACAACTAGGAGGCAACCTCCCCTTTACTTATGCCTTCTCCCCAATTTTCAATTTTCCAAGATTAATTTCTACCTAACTTAACACACTAATACCATGTTGAGTTATACCTAACTCAACACCCTATGTTTTCTACCGTAGAAACTTCTAGAACATCCTAGAAAATCATGAAAAACTCTAAAGGTTTGCAAGCACATTTGCTAGATATACCCTATCCTAGAAAAATATAGTTTTATGACAGGTATCAAATGTGCTTGACTTTTGGTTTCAATTCTAATTTCCTTAAACATTGGCATTTTGTATCAATTTTGAACTCTATTTATAATTCATTGTGTTTGCCAATTCTAACCATCATCAATTCACACAAGGAATTGTCCTCAATTCTTTCCTTTTCCATATCCTTAATATGATGAAAACCTCCCCTTTTTATCTCTTAATCCTTAGATATGTATAGGAAACTTCCATCTCACTTAATATCATCCATTAAATTTAAAGCACTCATCAATTTTCCTTAAATTCCACGATATCCATATAGCTTCATTTCATATAATCACCATTAAACTATGAGGCAAACCTTTGTTCAAAGAGTATAATCAAGGATCTTAATTTTAGGGTCATATCCTATTACCCAATATCCATTTCTTTCTAACCCTAATGGATCAGTCGACTGCCCCTGTGGCAGTCGACTGCTAAAACGAACAGAGAGCTCTCAAGGCTGAATTCACTCGGATCAGTCGACTGCCCCCCAGGGCAGTCTACTGATACCTGAATTTCAGGTTTTCAGTCCAATTTCAGAAATGCCTAAATAATTCCACAAATCTTCAAAAATTTTAAAATTTCATGGGGAGATTTGTGGAGCCTATATCTACTTGGGAAAAATATGTTTCCAAATAAATGCACTCCAAATCTCAAGATTGACACGAAACTCAACTTCTCCTAAATTGTATCATTTCAGCTCAACCCAAAAGTTCTAATTGTGGTTTCTCCTCAATGTTTCTTCTTATCCTTGATCATAGTTCATTTCTATTATTGAATTATGTGGTATTCACACATTAAACCTCAATTTTATCGAATATAACCCTATTTTTATTTTTTTCTCCCTAAAACTCCTTTTAATGTGCCAATTTTCTAGGATTATGACTTACCCAAGTCTTTCAAACATTTTGACACATTTCATCTAATTTCCTAGGAGAACATTTCCCGAGATCCATTCACTATGGACCCCAAAGGCTTCTAGAGCTCCCCCTTGAGCTCTTAGCCCTAGCCACCTCCCTAGGTGACTTAATTCATACTAGACCACACCGGTGTGCCCCCAGTGATTCTTGGCCTACAAAACGAACTCTCTTAACCTTGTCTTTGGTTAAGTCGTTCCTTTTACCCTCAAATGGAACCCCCTTGCCATCTTTGTACTTCTCCTTCTTGGCATAATTGTATGCTTTTCAGCATACTTCTTTTTGTTGACATTGAAGACTCTAGACTGGTATCCCAAACCCGATCTATCATAGTTGGGTTTAATACTACCCAGCACCATGTCTAGACCCTTAGATTCAACCTTGAATTTTTCTAGGGTCTTTTCTAATTTATCAAGCCTTGCCCTCAAGGCTTGATTTTTCCTTTCCAAGTTTTTAACTTTTGAGTCCATATGCCCACTTTGGACATTCCTAGACCTACCCTTTTTCTAGGCATATGTCCCCCCCTTCTTGGGGTTAATGCCTTGATCCTTAGATACAAAAGTCTTAGGTCTATAATGATGCATGCTTTTCCTAGGATTTTGATCTACCTTGTTACTCTTAGTCCTATCATTGTATCTAAATCCAAAATTGTGCACAAGTAAGCAATTTTTATGATTTCTAGCATGCATGGATGAATAATTAACTCTATTTTTATCATGCATAGAGGAACTTGAATTTAAATTACATTTTAACTTAGGGTTAGGAATTACCTCTCTTACCTTTGTAGTCCCTCCTTATTGTGTGCTTCTTCTCTTCTTTCTTTCCTCCTTCTCCCATCTTCTTAGGTGTTCCAATTTCTTTAACTCTCCTTTTCTTGGACACTTGGTGTGGTAGTGCCCTAGCTCTCCACATGTGAAGCATCGAATTGTTCTCCTTTTCTCTTGGGCTTTTCCAATCCTACAACCCACATTAGATTTAAGAGAATTTGAAATGGGTTTAGATTTTACCTCCTTTTTACCTATTGGGCACTTGTCCTTGTAGTGCCCCTTTTCATTGCATCCAAAGCATGTGATATGATCCTTTTTATTTGCTTTGGTGGAGGTGGAGGCTAGGTTGACTTCTTCTTCAACCTTGGATGAAGTGGATGCTGTTGGATCGAGAAAACCGATAGAGGGGGGGGTGAATATCGGTAAATTTTTGGATTTACGTAAAGAGCAATTACACAGCGGAAGTTAAAAACACACAACGCAAACACGGGAGGTTTTACTTGGTTCGGAGCCTGTGTCGATTCCTACTCCAAGGCCCACGGTCGTTGATCGTTTACTTTGGGCAATTCTATATAGGCGCAAAACAGTTTACAATAATTTGATTAAAAGAATTAAGTGCAGTAAACAAAACACGCTCTTCTTTACCGACGTCCGAAGTAGATCGAATTTCTCGGAGTAGCAGGACGTCGTCGGCTCATGTTGGAAGTTTCCGGAGCAAGTCGCGAGAGCAGAAGAGCTTTGAGGCGTTGAATCGAAGTTGTATTTCAAGGCTTGGGCGTTGGGTGCTATTTATAGCACCTAGGGGCGCCCTGGACGTCGGGGGCGCCCTGCCACGTGTCAGCCGATCCGGATTTAGCTCAGTCAACAGTTATCCCATCCGAATAAGGATAAGATTGACTCTGGGGGCGCCCTGGTCGCAGAGGGCGCCTTGGCTGACTTCTTCCGCGCAGAAATCTCGGTTGTGGATAAAGATGAAGCTTCGCAGACCTGGGCCCAAGGCGCCTTGGCTGCTGAGGGCGCCCTGGCTGCTGAGGGCGCCCTGGCTGCTGAGGGCGCCCTGCCCAGTAAGCAGCCGAAACCCTTTTTGCTTCACTTAGTTCTGGTTTACCTTGGGGGCGCCCTGGACACTCAGGGCGCCCTGCTCAGCTTCTGCCTCACTCCTTTGAGGCTCTCTGAGTTGCAGACACACGTTCCTTCGGTCCTGCATCCAGGGTTAGTCCAAAACACAATACAACAATTAATTATTAGTTTATACAGCCTTAGCTGTCTTGGTTCTGACTTTGGTCTCCAAAATGGAGCCCTAGGTCGAACCAACGCCTACTGTTCCCTCGACGGGGAACGCGTCCTCACCTACTCCTCTCGGGAGAGTTTACCTGATGCCAACCGTTCCTCTGGTTGGACTTTTGCCTGACGATCCTTTGTCAGGGCTTGGATGCCGAGCTGTCCTTCGCCCGGAGCCTAGCATTCCTTCGCTAGGGCTTTAGTCCCAAGTTGTCCTTCGCTAGGGCTTTAGATACTGGCAGTCCTTCGCCAGTTACCTAGCAGTCCTTCGCTAGGGTTTTGGATACTGGCAGTCCTTCGCCAGTTGCCTAGCAGTCCTTCGCTAGGGCTTGGATGCTGGCAGTCCTTCGCCAGTTGCCTAGCAGTCCTTTGCTAGGGCTTGGATGCTGGCAGTCCTTCGCCAGGTGCCTAGCAGTCCTTCGCTAGGGCTTGGATACTGGCAGTCCTTCGCCAGGTGCCTAGCAGTCCTTCGCTAGGGCTTGGATACTGGCAGTCCTTCGCCAGGTGCCTAGCAGTCCTTCGCTAGGGCTTTTTCTTCACACTCAGTAAACAATGTTAGATAACAAGAAAGACTTAACTTTTGACCTATGTTGTCATTATCAAAACACAGGTTTGACTTAGGTGCATTCTGCACCAACAATCTCCCCCTTTTTGATTTATGGCAACCCTAGTTCAAAAAGTTAAGTTTAAGCAAAACATGAAAAAGTTTTAAGTTTTGTTCCCTCCCCCTGGAAGGAATCTCCCCCTAGTTTTTTCAAAAATTCGTGGGGTTTAAAAACTTTACTTGTAGTTGAAAACATTTTGAAAATATTAGCTTAAGTAGGAATTTCAGTTTTTATACAGTTTTGAAAAACTTAAGCTTTAGAGTACTTAAGAAAAATTTTTGAAAACTTGAGTAAGAATCTTGCAGCTAGTGTACTTAGCAACATTTTAAAACTTGAGTAAGAATCCTTTGAAAGGCTAGAGTACTTAGCAACATTTTAAAACTTGAGTAAGAATCCTTTGAAAAGTTAGAGTACTTAGCAACATTTTAAAACTTTAATAAGAATCCTTTCAAAAGCTAGAGTACTTAGGCAAAATTTTGAAAGCTTTAAGAACTTAAGTACTTCTTCAAAAAGTTTAACCTTTTAACGAAAGGAAAAGTATGTTTTTGAACCTTTTTGAATAAAGGAAAAATTTTGAAAACTTTTGAAAGCTTAAGTATTTTTCAAGAAGTTTTGAAAAACGTTCTGATAGCTTAAGTAATAATTTTGAAGGACTTGAATACTTAGCAAAATTTTGAAAGCTTAGGTTTAAAAAACTTTTGAATACTTTTTGAATAAAGGATAGAGTTACGAAAGTAAAATTTTGAAAACTTTTTACTCTCTCCTTTCCTATCTCTCCCCCTTTGCCATATATCAAAACAAATAAATATAGCAGAGATAATGGAAATAAGTAAGATTTTGCTGTACTGAACTAAATCATAATTAGACTTAACTAAATCAATCAATTTTCTTTGTAGGGACTTGTCTAACCCAATTAGCTACTTACTAACTGTTATAAATAGTAGTTTTTGCTAGGGTTAGTCAAGTTAAGTGTTTCTGTTCAAGTTAGATTTTCTATACTTGACACTTAACTTGATTGCTGTATAAGTTATATTTAGTGCCCCAATTACTGCAGATGCACTGACTTAAAGCATCTTGAATTAAGGCAAAGACCTAAGCATCTCAACCCTTTCTAGGTTATCAATCAAAAGTACCCTAAGGTGCTTGTGAGATGCTGGCTTCTAAGTCTATAGGTGCATGCAGTTCTAGGGTCAGGGCCTAGGCTAAGTCCATTTTCGAAAAAGCCCTAATTTTTAAAGGGGGTAGTTTTGCAATAAAACTAAGTAAAAAAAAATGAAAACTGATTTTGAAATTATGTAAAACAGTTTTTCAAATTCTATTTTGAGTAACAATTAAAAAAAATAGAACAGTAATAGAAGAAAATGTAGTTAATCTATTCTACTGAACACAATCCTAATTGCAAAAGGACAAGTACTCATAAACTGGTCAACAGAGAATAAAGCAGATGTTCAAGGTTCAACACAAGTCAAATAGTCAAACACCAGTTAACCCTACTGAGTAGGGGTAATCAAATAGGTACAATGCTAAGTGAATCTAAGATGAAGGACCGGGATGATCAAACGGGTCCGGCTGCCATGCATCAAATCGTGCCATCATCTCTATGTATCGTGCGTCAGCCACTTCTCGATCAGCTCGACGAGCTTCCATCTGCTCTAGGTGGTAGGCTTCGACCTCCTCTCGAAGACTCTGAACCTTTGTGTCTAAATGTGTCACTATCTGATAGAGTGTCGGTGGAGCGGGCTCGTCGATATGTGCTCGGGCTGCCGCGGCTACATCTGCGACATCGTACTCAACCTCCTCGTCCGAATCGATCTGGGGAGCTGCTCTCTGACGTCTCCAGGACAAGACCCCGGTACCGGACACCTCTATACCTGCTAGGGCGAAGTTTCTATAGCCTATTTCATCGTAATCAGTTAAATCGCCATCTCTCCCTCGGTAATGTTCCTACCATGGTGATGTAATAAGGAAGTAATAATGTGGCAGTAGGGTGTGCGTACCGCCCTTTGCATGGTGACGCTGGAATGCGTGTAGGATGGCGTGAAACATGTGAAGCCCTATATCGATGTCTAGCTGGTGAATCAAGGCGTACAGGAGAAAGGCATGGAATGGTCTCATAGTGGTGACGTCCCTGGTGGATAATGGCAGAATACATCGGACTATGACCCTATATAGGGCGTAGTCCTGGACCTCTAATTCGACAGACTGAAATCGTCTGGCCACGGGTCGCCTAAAGAAGTAAGAGTGTAATGTATCTAAGGTGATGTGAGAGTAAGGGGCATCAAAGGGAGGCTCCTTAGGAGGGTAACAACAGAAAGTGGACTGCGAAAGTCGTAGTCCTAGAAATCGATTGAGTAATGTTGGTGTGATAGTTAAGGGGATTCCTTGAACAGTGGTGGAGAACATGAGATTATCCTGTCTGATTATGTTATTGTAAAATTCTGCACATAAGGAAGTATTAATTGGGTGGGTGCAGAATACGAGATTATCAAGTTGGTAAAGGTTTATGACGTTCATTGCTAGGGGACAGGATTGGGTGAAAAATTGTCTATTCAAATAGCTCGTCTTGATAGGTTTATAGG
>JAGFNQ010008233.1:86103-130154 GCA_024364735.1 Boesenbergia rotunda
TCACCTCCACCCAATACTATGTTGTCAAGTTTCAGTTAAGTTTGTTCAGTCCTTAACTAACCATTCTAAATCTAAGCATGGTAAATTGCAGGAATTTAAAATAAACAATCAAACAAGCAATTGCAATCAAGAATTAAAATTATTTATCTAATAATGAATATTGTTTCAGTTTGGCTCCCCTGGACTAAAGCCACGGTGATGGTTAGGCAAGATATGAATCTTGTCCTTGGGGATCCAATACTGATTTGATCCAGTCGGTTTGTTCAGGCATAGTTTAGGTACCCATGCCTGAATTTTACCTCTGGACTGATTCAGTACAGCAAAGTAAGATCTTTGCCGAGATTTGGTTCTATAGCCCAATTCGGATCGATTTAGAACTGATTTCTGTTTTCCAAGGATCATGTCAAGACCTTTGGAACCAGATGTAAATCGTTCTAATGCTGATCTAAGATCCTTGACCTGAGTTTTTAGGGAGGAGTTTTCCTTTTCAAGTTTTTCAACTTGAGTAGGAGTTCCTTCCTGAACCTTCTCGGTTAAGGGTTTAGAGTCAGCTCCCTCTTTCAGGAGTTTTACTTCCTGTCGGAGGGATTCGACTCGGAGTTTGGCTTTTGCCAAATCTCGAGAAAGAAAAGAAATCAATTCAGTTAATTGCGATCTATTAAAACCTGTTACCTTAATTTCTCCGTCTTCTCTGAAGGTCAGCTCACCGTCGTTCTGTTCTGATTCTGACTCAGTCTCGACGTTTTCTGAGGCAGTCAGGGCTAGTAGGTTGGACTAGGGTGCCTCTTCTTCTTCTTCTGAGGAAGACTCGTCCCAGGTTGCTTGCAGTGCCTTCTTTCTTCTCGTCTTTTTTGTCTCCTTTAGGTTAGGGCACTCTGACTTGTAGTGACCCTTTTTCTTGCACTCGTAGCAGGTCACATTAGGCTTGTTCGCGGGTTCAGCTGGTTCGTCCTTTCTTCGGCCGGTTCTCCGTGTGTCGGCTTGATTTTTCAATTTTTTGTAGTAACTTCGGGCCAATCGGACCAGCTCAGATTGATCTGCTTCTTCATCTTCTGCGTCTGAATCAGAGTTGAGCTCGGGTTCAGGTTGAGGTTTCTTTTTTGTCACTTTTCCAGTTTTTCCTGCAAAAAAGGCAATACTCTTCTCGGCCATATTGCAGTTAGTCTGCTCATGAAGTTCTAACTCTGAAAATAATTCGATAATTTAATTTTGGAGAGATCCCTAGAGACCTTGTATGCATCTACCATAGATGCCCACAAGGTGTTTCTAGGGAAGGCGTTTAGAGTATACCTTATTAGGTCACGGTTTTCAACCTTGTGACCTATTGTGTGAAGACCGTTCATTACCTCTTGGATTCGTGCTGGAGCTGGGCTGCTGTTTCGTTGTCCGCCATCTTGATAGTGTATAATTTGTTCAGGAAGCAGATCCCTCTTGCTGATCCTGGTGTCTGAAGTCCCTTCGTGCAGCTCGATCAGTTTTGTCCACAGCTCCTTTGCACTGTTGAAGGGGCCCACGCGGTTCAGCTCCTCTTTCGTCAATCCACATTGAAGAGTCTGAGTAGCTTTTGCGTCGGCTTCTATCTTTCGCTTTAGGGTGTTGTCCCACTCCGAGTAGTTTTGAGGAAGTCCATCAGCATTTCGGGGGATCTCCAGACCGGACTGGATAATGATCCACATGTCCACCTGAGTTTTCAGGTGGACCTCCATGCGGCTTTTCCAGTAGGAAAAGTCTTCTCCACTAAATAGTGGAGGTCTTGCGGTGCTGAATCCCTCTTGCATGGCCATTAAGACTGAAAGAGAAAACTTGAAAGATTTTCCAAGACTAGGTCTTGGATTAGCAGTGCTGGATAAAATAAATAACAAGGGGGTGTTGCACTAACCTTGTTTAATAAGAAAAAATTGAATGAAATGTTTAACGAAAAATTCGTAAGTAAAAAAAATAGAAAAATAAAACTTCGAAAAAAAATTTCAAACTGGTGGTTGCACCAGGTTTGAACTTCTCCGCTCTGATATCACTTGTTGGATCGAGAAAACCGATAGAGGGGAGGTGAATATCGGTAAATTTTCGGATTTACGTAAAGAGCAATTGCACAGCGGAAGTTAAAAACACACAACGCAAACACGGGAGGTTTTACTTGGTTCGGAGCCTGTGTCGACTCCTACTCCAAGGCCCACGGTCGTTGACCGTTTACTTTGGGCAATTCTATATAGGCGCAAAACAATTTACAATAATTTGATTAAAAGAATTAAGTGCAGTAAACAAAACACGCTCTTCTTTACCGACGTCCGAAGTAGATCGAATTTCTCGGAGCAGCAGGACGTCGTTGGCTCGTGTTGGAAGGTTTCCGGAGCAAGTCGCGAGAGCAGAAGAGCTTTGAGGCGTTGAATCGAAGTTGTGTTTCAAGGCTTGGGCGTTGGGTGCTATTTATAGCACCTAGGGGCGCCCTGCCACGTGTCAGCCGATCCGGATTTAGCTCAGTCAACAGTTATCCCATCCGAATAGGGATAAGTTTGACTCTGGGGGCGCCCTGGTCGTAGAGGGCGCCTTGGCTGACTTCTTCCGCGCAGAAATCTCGGCTGTGGATAAAGATGAAGCTTCGTAGACCTGGGCCCAAGGCGCCTTGGCTGCTGAGGGCGCCCTGGCTGCTGAGGGCGCCCTGCCCAGTAAGCAGTCGAAGCCCTTTTTGCTTCACTTGGTTCTGGTTCACCTTGGGGGCGCCCTGGACACTCAGGGCGCCCTGCTCAGCTTCTGCCTCACTCCTTTGAGACTCTCTGAGTTGCAGACACACGTTCCTTCGGTCCTGCATCCAGGGTTAGTCCAAAACACAATACAGCAATTAATTATTAGTTTATACAGCCTTAGCTGTCTTGGTTCTAACTTTGGTCTCCAAAATGGAGCCCTAGGTCGAACCGACGCCTACTGTTCCCTCGACGGGGAACGCGTCCTCACCTACTCCTCTCGGGAGAGTTTACCTGATGCCAACCGTTCCTCTGGTTGGACTTTTGCCTGACGGTCCTTTGTCAGGGCTTGGATGCCGAGCTGTCCTTCGCCCGGGGCCTAGCATTCCTTCGCTAGGGCTTGGATACTGGCTGTCCTTTGCCAGTTGCCTAGCAGTCCTTTGCTAGGGCTTCAGTCCCAGGCTGTCCTTCGCCTGGAGCCTAGCAGTCCTTCGCTAGGGCTTGATACTCGCACACTTGATTAACTTGTTAGAAAATAAGAAAGACTTAACTTTTGACCTATGTTGCCATTATCAAAACACAGGTTTGACTTAGGTGCATTCTGCACCAACAATCCCTACCCAAAATTTATCATTGACATATACAAGCATCCATTTATTATGATTTTCATACAAAGAAATCAGCCAATCATTTATCTTCAAATTAAAAAGCTTCAACCAATTTTTGCCAATTGTTATCACAATCTTCAATTGTCAAAGAATTATAAACAACTTTCTTTAGCTCTTTTTTTATCATTTTGTAGTGGGCATGACTACCAAACTTGGTTGGAATTTTTTTCATTATATGTCAAAGACATAATCGATGATTAGTTTGGAAATATCTCAACAATTGCATTTTCCATGGCTTTGCATTGGTCCGTGATAATACCTTGTGGAGCACGCCCCCTCATGTAGGTCAACCAAGATTTGAATAACCAAAGGAATGTTTCGGTATCTTCCTTAGAAATCAAACCACAACCAAGCAACACAGACTCACCATGATTATTTATTCCAACAAACGGAGCAAATGACATATCATAACTATTCATAAGATATGTAGTATCAAATGTAACTATATTAGAAAAATAATCATAAGCAGCCCTACTTCTTTCATCAACCCAAAAAATATTTCGTATGCGAGAATCTTCATCCATATCAATCATGTAAAAGAAATTAGAGTTTCTACTTTGCATACGACAAAAGTAATTATTTAAGGCTTTGCATCACCGTGACCAAGTCTTTATCTACGGGCTTCATCAATATAATTTATACACTTTCTCTCATCAAAAGATAAATTTTCATAGCCACTAGCTTCAACAACAAGTGAATGAAAGCACTTACTCAAAGTGATTCTTGCTTGATCATTCAAATCTAGTTTCCTCTTTGTTAGGGAATCTAAAACTTGATTGCATCTAAAACGTCTTGACTTCTTTGGACTTAATGCATGATTATGTTCAAGAAAGACACCATTAACAAATCATAATCCATCATTCTGAACAATAATATTAATCTTAGCTTTGCAATTTATTTTGCTTGAAGGTCTAGGATAAAAGACATTTTTCACCCTAGGAACAGTCATACCATTTTTTGAGCAACCAAACGAAAAATACTTTTACTTGCCATCATCTCCTTTTTTTTTACCCCAATTTACAAATACCAAAACCAACTAATTGTGCATAAGATTTGTAAAAATCCCGAACTTCTTCTTCACATGAAAACTTCATACTAAATTATGGAGTATTAGCCGCATTTGAGCTTGACGTCTCTCCCAACACTTGGAAATTAATGTCCATTTCATTCAGTGGCAATCGGAAATTGCTTGTTTCATCATCCATAGCAGTTTCAAAAACCTACAGTCACAATCATAAACAAAACACTTTTACAATCTACAACCTTCAACACATTCAATACACACGCAAACAAAGTGAATTATTTAAGCAAACATATAGTTCAATAAACAGACCAAAATTTATCATTGTTACGGAAAAATTCTTCTTGATGGATATATGGAAGGGAACAAATGGCAACACTAAATTCATCTGCCATGGAAAGGCGAATGAAGCCACCTTTACATAGGTAGGAAACTCACAGAAAAAATGACACTAAAAAAGGGCGATCAAAATAGATCACCAACCAAAAACTCAAAGCAACAACCATCTTGAGAAGAAACCCATCGAGGAACAAAAAGGGCGATCAAAATAGATCACCAACCAAAAACACAAAGCAATAAAAAGCAGTAGCCATCTTGAGAAGAAACCCGTCGAGGAACAAAAAGGGCGATCAAAATCGAACGTTGGCGAGTATAGTGGTCCCTAGCAGCGAGAACGGAGGAGTTGGGGAAATGGAGGAGCGGTCCGGGAGCAGCGAAAGAGCCAGCGAGGAGAGGGGTGAGAACGAAGTAGCTTTTCTTGTTGGGGAAATGAATCTGCGCATGAGCGGAGGAGCTGGGGAAATGGAGGAGCAGCGAAAGAGCGAGCGAGGAGAGGGGCGAGGTCGGAGTTCTTGCGAGGTAAATGGAGGAGCGGCGCGGGACCAGCAAAATCGCCGGCGAGGAGAGGAGCGAGAACGAAGGAGCTTTTCTTGTGGGGGAAATGAAGCATCGCCGAGGGCTTGGCTGATTTAGGGTTTGGCGGATTCAGACCGCGTGAGGGCACTGACATGAATGTTTACACACAGCTACCACCTCATTCCCTAAGGCATTCACTCATTTTCTTTCATTCAACGTATCATTACTCTTACACTTTATATTCGTAGAAATATCCTACCCATATGATTACATAGCGAAAACGATCCTACTACTAGCATAAATTGGAATAAATAATTAATACAATAATGTTATCATAATAAACCTGAAATCGATTTCCAACGGGTGCTAAAGCTCCGCCGATTACCTCACCCTTACATGTGTTACTATTTCTAAACAAAATCCCTCATAATTTATCCTATCTGTATCTAACCGAGAAACCAAAAATACTAAGCCATATGACATGAATATTGTCATCTTTTACAACAAAAGCCGATCCTACATTCTATAAGAATTAACTTAAGATTTATAAGAGTATGATTTCAATTAGGGTCTAGCTTCATTTAATTTATTAGATAAACATATTGTCCCAACACAACTAATTGTATTAGTTAAGAGATAGTGATGGAGAACAACACATATGACACATGATTTGAAAGTACCCATTTGATAGACATAATTTGCCTCTAATCCAAACGTTGATGAATTTTTAATGGTACAAATGTAACAGGTGATTTGAGAATTAATTATATTACGCTTAGTTATCATTTGGGTAGTTATTCCTAAGTAAAAAACGGGATCCCATCAGATTAGGTCATCTTCTACGTCCTCTTTTCTAAACAAGTGACAGCTAAGTGAGAATCATGCAGACAAACTTCCATGGCGCCAGCCCCGAGTTGGCCAAAGCAAAAAACAACAAAATTTGAGTATTATAGAATTACAGCCCCTGTTATCTTTCAATCGCTTCATATCACTCGTAGACTATAGTTTTTCTAATTCAAAAAGGCAATTGGGGTAGGGGTTCAGGATTCAGTTCCATGTTCATTGAAAACATTGCTTCCTCCAATGATAATCAAACAATACATAAATAAATAGGGTAAAACCATCAACCATTTTATATCGAGATTTATATTCCAACAATCATATTGCACTAGAAATTAAAGTAAAATTAGAATTCTAACGCACACTTCCCACTGAATTTTTCACGCGGAATGTAGTTCCGCACATCTAACACTGCTTGGCGCAAAATCAGAAAAGAAAAAAAAAAGAAAAATTAAACGGAACTCTTTCAACGAAAAGGTTAATGTGTGCCATTTGATTTCCCAACATATATAGTCGGATATTAGAAAGACCCTTGATCGGGTTAAATGAGCCCTGACCGGGACGAAAGATGAAGAAGCTGCCCAACACAACAACGATAGGATGGAACAGACCCTCCCGGGAATCCCCGAGGGCGACAGGAAGGGCAGCTGGGGATCCTCTCGGGGGTACCCCGGGAGGATAGGCCCCGAGAGCGCCTCGGGAGCTGTGGCACAGGAAAACCCCGAGCTCTCCTCGGGGAGTGGAGGCCCCGCAATAACCGACCTCAGACACCGACCCCCCTCGGGGTACGGATAAGTACTTCCGCTAGAAAAGGTCTTCACGACCCTTGGATATCGCAACGGGCAGAAGCCGATAGTGGCGCAGACTGTTTCAAAAGATATCCCGTACTCCCCGAAAGCAGGGGAAACGTGGCTTCAATACCGGAGACGTGGCATTGATCAGGGGGAGACGGCTAGCCTGCTGCTATCGGTATAAAAGGTAGTCTCACCCCTCCGGTAAGGGGGTTACGCTCTCTCATGTTACATACTGTCTTTCTTTTTCACTGTCGCTACTCTTCGGACGACCTACTAACTTGAGCGTCGAAGTGGACTCCGCCGGACCCCTGCCGGCGTGTCCTCTAACGCTTGTGTTAACTTCGCAGGACCCCAAGTTCCTCCTCGGCGCAACAACTTCCACGCGGGCAGGACCTCGATGACTGGCCACCGTCGACGACTCCTTCCGGAACAAATTTGGCATCGTCTGTGGGAAACTAGCAAAGCACCTGAAGGAGCACCGATGGCAGGATCGGAGGGACAACCCCTTACCCTCACCAGAGAGGAACTTGACCGCCTAGTGGCTAACGCCATTAAGGAAGCCCTGGAGCAGCATCAAGTCGAACAGGCTGCCCCGCAACCAGAGGGTCCGGCGAGGGAGGAGATCCCCAGAGTCTCCGCCTCACATTCACGAAGATCCGTCACCCCGGTGGGGCGACAGGACGGAGCAGCCTAGGGCCCTCAGAGAGAATCCCCTGGAGACATAGAGAAGGCTCATTTCAGTGGCCTCCAGCACTAAGAGGCACGAAGAGGGACTGGGGAAGAGGGATGGACCCAAGACCTCCCAGAAGGCTCCCTCCACCCCTTTCTCGTCTGAGATTGTCGAGGACCCCATGCCGAAGCAGTTCCACGGGCCTGGGATCCTTAAGTATGATGGGAAGATGGATCCGGAGGATCACGTCTGTAAATTCGAGAATACGGCACTCCTACACCAGTATACTGACTGGGTGAAGTGCCGGGTGTTCTTGAACACTTTGTCTGGAGCAGCTCAGCGGTGGTTCCAGAGGCTGCCACAGGGTTCCATCAACTCCTTCGCGGAGTTCAAGACAGCCTTCCTCCATCATTTCGCGAGCAGCCGTCGCTACCAGAAGATAGCACTTAACCTATTCGCTCTCAAGCAGAAGCCTAAGGAACCGCTCAAGGAGTACATACAGAGGTTCAACTGAGTGGCGCAGGACGTACCTAGCGTGACATCGGAGATACTCGTCAGTGCTTGCACCCAAGGGCTTGCTGAAGGGGACTTCTTCCGATCCTTGGTAAGGAAGCCCCCCACCAGCTTTGATGATTTGCTGGGACGCTCTGTTAAGCATGTCAATGTAGAAGAAGTATAGTATGCCCGGCGCAAGGATCCAGTCGGAGCTCCTCCTCCGACATCCCCCCGGTCAGACAGAAGGGAGCCCCCGGCTCCGACGCGGGGAAAAGACCTTCCGCACAGGAGGGATCAATGGACTGACAGGCGTCGGCTGGTGGAGGCGGTAGACACCGAGCAGCCGGAGTCATTGCCAAAGTACTGCAATTATCATAGCAGTTCGACTCACTCCACGGAGGAGTGTCATGCCTTGAAGAAAAAGTTCAGTAAGGAAGCAGACATCAAACCTCGAAGAAAATGGAACAAGTCGCGATACCACCGAAGGTCGCCAAGTCGAAGCTTTTCCCCTCGGTGACGGCCCGCAGGGGAGAACGAGGTCCGACCTTGGTCTCGATCGCGATCGAGAGGTAGGAGTCAAGGGCCCGCACCCCGAAGATCCCTCTACTTAGAGAGAGATCCCCAAAAGGGCAAAGCCCCTATGCGGGGCCCTCCTTCGGGTCATGTAGGGGTTATCTCCGGATGACCTACTGGAGGGGACTCTAACCGGGCCAAGAAGTCTTACACCCGACGGTTGGAAAACTACTCCATCGGGACAAGCCGAAGCCAGGTGCCAGGCCCTACAATCTCGTTTGGGTCATCCGACCTCGAAGAAGTGGAAGCTCCTCATGAGGACGCCATAGTGATCGTGGCCCGCATTGTCAATTATGAGGTGAAGCGCATCTTCGTAGACACGGGGAGTTCTGCGAACATTCTGTACAAGGCAGCTTGAGAGCAAATGCATATAGATGAGGATGAACTGCTCCCCGTCTCGACCCCACTGTTTGGCTTCACGGGGTATCGAGTACAGCCGTTGGGGCAAATCACCTTGTCACTCTCGTTGGGCAGCGATAGGCTCGAGAGAACCCGAAGGACTCCTTTCCTAATCATGGACGCGCCTACCTCCTACAATGTCATCCTGGGCCGCCCAGCGCTCAGCACCTTCCAGGCGGTGGTCTCTGTTTACCACCAGAACATCAAGTTCCCGGTGGGCGATCAGGTGGTGGAAGTCCAGGGATCAACTAATGTCCCGTCGGTGCTACAGCGAAGAGGTCCGGTCAGAATCTCAGAAGAACCCACGAGGCCTGGAGGAGTAGCTGCCGAAGAAAGATTAAAAAAACTTAGGAGGTCTTGGTCCGGCTGGGGTCACAGATCCTTCTGGTCTGGGTAAGATTTACAATTTATTCAGAATATCTGTCTGTGTCTCTCTGTGCTCTCACAGCAAAATCGAGTAATAAAAGGAGATACTTCTTTCAAAATGACTATGTGCTACTAAGGAATTCAAAAACCCTAATATCCAGCGGTACAGCCGACGCCCGAGGTACTTAGGCTTGGTCCGGGACATACGTGCCCGACCAAGTAACCAAAACCCTAATACCCTGCAGTACAGCCGACGCCCGAGGTACATAGCCTTGGTCTGGGACATATGCGTGATGGACCCAAAATAGATGTCACGAATGTGGGCCTCAAATTTAGAAATTTATAAAGCTGAAAACCCTTTGGCTAATAAAGATTAAAATGTAGTAGAGGGGCCTCAGGTCGTATTTTTCCAAGGACTAGTTGAATGAATGTTTAACTCGAGCTTGCAGGATTATTTGTCGTTTGATGTTTTGGGTTTTCTAATAGGATGGGGGTTTTGTGATAAGGAAATGAAATGACAATATGAAATAACACTTGGAACGAAATAGGCTTAACTAGCAAGGTAATGAACTAAGGAAGTTGCAAGAACTAGACTTAACCTAGTGAAAGAACTAAGCACTTAAATTCAAATGACTGAATTGAAATTAAAGAACTAATTGCAGAGAATTAATTGCAAGGAATTAAAACTAAGTAAAGCAATACTTAAAAATTTGACTTGGAGCGTAATTGGAACAAGCTAGAGCAATGTAAAGAAATACAAGTGTTTGGAGCAAAATTATCCTAATTAGAACATCAAATGCGTTTATCAACAAGACTTCCCTTCGCCGTCACACGAAGGTTGAGTTAGAAACCCTCTAAACTCAAAAATCAGCGAAGCAAAACTTCCTTGTTCAGTTTGCCTTTAACCTTTCTGTTCTGCTCTCCCTGATCGATCAACCGACCGATCAGGTCTTCCTCTGATCGGTCACGGGACTGATCAGAGTCGTCTCTATCCGATCAACCCGATCGGTCAAAAGTTGAAATATGCTTCCGGCTTTTTCCTCCTCGATTGGCTGAGTAACGATCGAGCTGGGAAACTCTCGATAGCCTTCAGAGAACCCCTCCACAAGCTCCAATCGCATCCGCTTGATGAAAACAATAGCTATCGATCGGAATCGCAGTGGCAGAGCACAGGCGACACCCTCGCCTGCACTTCCTTAGCTGTGGCGATTAGGATTAGCAAACTTAACTGATATCTTACCTCCGCGATCTGAATTCTTGAAGACGAACAAATTTGATGGGTCACGCGCGATCTAACAAAGAAAACGATGTCAAAATTGATGAAGAAATGAAGAACAACGGAAGAAAACTAGATCTGGCGATGAAAACTCTGCAACGCGCGACGCGACGACCAGCGGAAGAGGAAGAGGGAATTCTGATTTAAACTTATTCCTTTTGAAATTGAACGGCTGAGATTGTTTTTGCTCCATCCAACGGGTGGATCTCTTCAGATCTGAATCAAACTCCCCAGATCTTGATCAATGGTCCTGATCTACCTGTCCTTAGCTCAATCAACCAGATCTGTGGAGATGGCTCAGATCATCCCTTCTCTTGCTTGGATGGTTTAGAACATCTTGAGCTTGATCCAACGGTCAGATGAGCTCCGATTGGGTTCAAACTTTCAGATCTTGATCTAGGGACATGATTAGCCCTATCCTGAACTTGGATTGATCAGAAACTCACAAATGGCCCAGATCTAGCCGTTCTCTTGAATGGACGACCCATATTAATCCGATGCTTGATCACCTTGATCCGGATCCAATTCTGGCTCAAGTTTGGTCCAATCTGAACTAGGTTCATGGTCATTTGAAACCTACAAAATTAGATTCTCATTTTAGTGCCAAAATACCTCAACTATACAAAGATTTGAATTAAAAGCCAAAATAGAGGAAATACATGAAACCTAATATAAATGCAAACTTAAGCATATAAAATGTGGATCAAACATGGATTTTAGAGCCTAAAATAATCAACAAAATGATAATTATCAACTACCCCACACTTACTCTTGGGCGTCTCGCACAAGCCTCTAGTTAACCTAAGATGTATCTGTTGATGCAGTCTGACCCTGATTGTTGTTTTGGTGTTGACACCGATTTTAGTTTAGGTTGATGTTGATGATTATAATGATTAAGTCCTGATCGGGGATTAGGCATGGTATGGAAAATCCTAGCTTGGAGGGCTAGGTGTTGGAAAATCCTAACCTGGAGGGTTAGGTGTGGAAAATCCTAGCTTGGAGGGCTAGGTGTTGAAAAGTCCTAATTCGGAAGGGTTGGGTGAAAATTCTTAGCTTGAAGGGCTAGGTGAAAAGTCCTAACTTGGAGGGTTAGGTGAAAATTCCCAACTTGGAGGGTTAGGTGAAAAATTCCTGGCTTGGAGGGTCAGGTTCCTAGCTTGGAGGGCTAGGTTTGGAAAAGTCCTAATTCGGAAGGGTTGGGTGAAAAGTCCTAGCTTGGAGGGCTAGGTGAAAAGTCTAACTTGGAGGGTTAGGTAAAAATTCCCAACTTGGAAGGTTAGGTGAAAAATCCTTAGCTTGGAGGGCTAAGGTGGATGAAATCCTAGCTTGGAGGGCTAGGTTTGAGTCCCTGGATCGGTCTGGTGACCGATCAGGGATACTGGCACGCTGCTCCTTCGTGGATCCGTCTGGTGACCGATCCAGCGATGACTGATCGGTCTGGTGACCAATCAGGGAGCGCACAGTGAGGTTGGGAACCTACTGGGTGGCTTCTGATCGGTCTGGTGACCGATCAGGGAGCAGGTCGTTGCCTCGTTGCTTGGCTCCTGATCGGTCCGGTGACCGATCAGGGAGCAGGCAGCTTCCTCACTGTCTTGCTCCTGATCGGTCTGGTGACCGATCAGGGAGTCCACAGTGAGTTGAGTTCTCCGCTGATCAGCTCCTGAAACGGTCTGGTAACCGATCAAAGACTTAGGATTTAATTTCCGCAGTTACTGTTCACTCAGACGTAGACCGATCAGGCTTGAGCCTGATCGGACAGGGAGCAACCTGATCGGTCTGGTGACCGATCAGGATTCACATCTGATCGGTCTGGTGACCGATCAGGCTTGTGTCGCCGTAAAAGCTGGGAGTCCCAGCAAAGCGGTGGATCGGTCTGGTGACCGACCCACGAGCCCTGGATCGGTCCGGTGACCGATCACTTTAATTCAAAATGCACTGTCAGACACTCTGATCGCGTCTGAACGTATCCGATTCTCTGCGCTTAACATCTGATACATGATTTTCTACTTGATATGCTGTGCTAACACTCTGATTGAGCTGCAGGTGACAGGGAAGGATTCAAACACTCAAGGAGAGTCAATGGAGGTCTTTCCTTGGAGCAGGTTTGTCTGTTTTCCATCTCAGGTTGCAACGGACACTGGCGCAGGCTGGAGCTGCTGACTGGGGCTAGTCTCAGGGAAGCTCAGGGAGTCTAGAAGAGCTCAGTGGTGGCTGGTGGTTGCAGGTGAGCAGCTGGAGGCTGCAGTGAGATGTTGTCACCTAGCATTCAAGAGGGAAACAAAAGGAGCGGTGTGGAGCAGAGCAAGAAGAACTTTTGGTTGCCTTGGTTTTGAGCTGCGATTTCTTGCTGCGTGCTTGTGCTCTTTGCTGATCATCCTCTCTTGAGAAAGCTACTGTGATCCTTGAAGCAACCATCCCTTGCTTGAGCACTTGGAGGAAGGAACAAGAGGCTTTGAGTCCAACAGCGAGAAGACACGAAGAAAGGGTTCTTGCGTGAGATCGTCGCTGGGTGGAGCTTGGAAGAAGCTTGCTGTGTTCTTGTCTTTGCTAAGTGCTAAGTAAGATCTTTCTTGTGTTTCATTGTGCTTAAAACTATATCTTTGATTGAAACGCTGTGGAGAGGTTACTCCACCGAGAAGGAGGTTGCTTTCTATCCGGTGTTCACCGGGGCTTGATCTGCCGACGATCAAGGGATCGCCCACCTCACGGGCACGCCAAGGAGTAGGGGCAAGTTATCCCCGAACCTTGTAAATCCTCTTGTTAGCGTTCTTGTGTTTGCTCATAGTTTAGGGTTTTGATTTTCTGCATACATGTTTCTATTCTTTCCGCTGTGCTACTAAACGGTTTAAGTGCAGAATTTTGATAAGTGCTAAAGTTCAAGTGATTGGCTATATTCACCCCCCCTCTCTAGCCATCCGGGTTCCAACAAGTGGTATCAGAGCTTGGGGCTCTGTTTTTTCGGATTAACAACCGAGAGCTATCATCCATAGCTTTGAGAGAAGGCTTTAGCACCACCCGACCTCCTTTCTTTGATGGCGCTGACTTTCAATATTGGAGATCAAAGATGGAGTACTATCTTAAGATGGACATCAACACTTGGTTCGCAGTGAAGGAGGGTTTCACCCCTCCAAAGGATGATGAAGGCAAAGAACTCGAATCGGGGCGTTGGTCGGTTGAACAAACTCGAAAGAGTGAAGCCGACGCGAAGGCGGTGGTCACTCTACAATGCGGCATGAACAAAGACCAACTCATCAAGGTTGGTCCATTCACAAGTGCAAAAGACTTGTGGAACAAGCTCATAGAACTTCACGAGGGCACCCGAGATTCAAGAATCGCCAAGAGGGACTGTTCCTCAATCAACTTCAAAATCTCTCCATAAAGGAGAATGAAACTGTAAGTGAGTTACATAGCCGGTTCAAGGAAGTCCTCAATGGGCTTCATTCGATTGATGAAAAGGTCAAGAATCGCGACCTTGTGAGGTATGTGCTAAAAACATTTCCAAGGAATGCTTTGTGGTCATCCATGGTGGATGCCTACAAAGTCTCCAAGGACTTATCAATTGTTAAGTTAGATGATTTGTTTTGTGAAATGGAATTGCATGAAATGGCTAACAAAGGCCCCAAGGAAAAGGGGATTGCCTTAGTTTCAGGGGAACGATCCAATAAGAAGAAGAAGGAGAAGAAAAGGAGAAGGAAGTCTCTTCATCTTCATCCTCTTCCGAATCCGAGTCCGATTCCGAGGAAGACGGCAGCGGATCTTCATCCTCCGAGATGGCGAATTTTATGAGAAGGATGATGAGAAGGGGTCGACGCTTCAAGGGTAAAGGTAACCCTAGTGAAGCTAAAGGTGATAAGTCTAATGCTTCTTATTATGAGTGTGGTAGGAAAGGGCATTTCAAGAATGAATGCCCAAAGCTAAAGAAGAAGGAGGAAAAATCCAAGAAGAAGGAGGAAAAATCAAAGAAGAAGAAGAAGGCCTTGAAGGCCACTTGGGATGAGTCCTCCTCAAGCTCATCGGATGAAGAGAAGGAGAAGAGCACAAGACATGTGGCACTCATGGCTCTTGGAGAAGAAAGCAGTGATGAATCCTCCAACTCCTCAATCGCGGCTTCATCATCTTCGGATGATGAAGAGGTAACTTCTCCGGAACTTGAAAAATGTTATAGAGCAATTACATGCTTAACTAATATGTTAAAGAAGTCAAAAAGTAAGGTTAAAACATTGCAATTGGAAATTGAACAATTGATCTCATCTAGGGATGATAACATAGATGACTTGCATGTTGAGACGTTAGAGGATGAGATTAAATCATTGAAACTTGAGGTTGAAAATTTGAAATCCTCTAAGGTTGAGGATGTAGATGATTTCCATGATAAATTGCTAGAAGAAGAAAACAAATCATTGAAGAGTGAAGTTGAGAGACTCAAGAATATTCTTGAGAAGTTCTCAACTAGCTCAAAGACTCTAGACATGATCTTGAATGCCCAAAGGGCAGTCTACAATAGGGTCGGTATTAGTTACCGACCCAAGGAACCTTCATTTGTGTCTCTTATGTCTAGGACTGATATGAGACAATCTAGGACACCCAAGGTTCAAAGAAAGTTGTCAAGGCATGGGTGCCTAAGTCTTGTTTAGTAAATGCTTTAGGTCCCAAGGTTTGGGTACCTAAATCTTCCATTTTTCGAATTGTGTAGGTTGTGATTAAGTGGGAGCATCTATCAACTTGGTTCGTTGATAGTGGGTGCTCCAAACACATGACCAGGGATAGATCATTGTTTACCACACTTCAAAAGAAAAGTAGATGTAATGTTTCATTTGGTAACAATGGTAGTCTTAAGGTCATAGGAATAGGAGACATTCAAATATCCGAATATCTTAGAATTTCAAATGTCCTTCTAGTCAAGGGGATGACATTTAATCTCCTAAGTGTCAGTCAATTGTGTGACACGGGTTACACAATTGATGTTCAACCAAGTCAATGTCTAGTTAGACAACATGACACCTTGGACACGGTACTAGTAGGAGCAAGAGAAGATAATATTTATCAAGTTTCATTTAAAAGTGCTATTAATGCTTTTGCTGAGTGTCTCATGTCAAAAGAAGAGGAGTCCACCCTTTGACACCGGAGGCTAGCATATGTTAACATGAAGAACTTCCGGAAGTTGGCCAACAAGGGATTAGTTCGTGGCTTACCAAGCATCAAGTATGAGAAAGACAAACTTTGTGATGCATGTCAAATGGGTAAGCAAACAAAATCTGCACATAAAGGTAAAAGCGCTGTAAGTACATCTACTGCTTTAGATTTACTTCACATGGATCTATTTGATTGTAGCACTATCATATCTTTGAATGGAAGTAAATATTGCTTTGTTATCATTGATGATTTTACAAGATATACATGGACATATTTTCTAAAATATAAGGATCAAACCTTAGATGTTTTCATTTCTTTTTGTAGAAGGGTTAAAAATGAAAAATCATCAACAATTAAGACAATTAGAAGTGATCATGGAGGTGAATTTCAAAATTAACGATTTTTAGAATTTTGTCAAGATAGAGGTTATAGACATGAGTTTTCCACTCCGAGAACACCACAACAAAATGGTGTTGTAGAGAGGAAGAACCGTGTTCTACAAGAGGCTGCATGAAGCATGCTTAATGAGTACTCACTACCAAGTTACTTATGGGCCGAAGCTGTGAATACAGCTTGCTATGTGCAAAATCGAGTCCTCATCCATAGGTTTTTAGGAAAGACTCCCCATGAACTTTGGTTTGGGAAACCACCTACGGTTAAACACCTTAGGTTGTTTGGTTGTAAGGTATTTATCCTAAACACCAAGGATCACCTTGGAAAGTTCACGGCAAAGGCTGATGAAGGGATACTAGTCGGGTATTCCCTAGTTAGCAAAGCCTACCGAGTCTATAATAATAGGTCTAGATTGGTTGAAGAATCTTCTAATGTTATTTTTGAAGAAATTCCAAGAGTCAATGGTCAACCAGAAGATGAAGTCCAATTCGAACTTAGGAGACTAAGTTTGAATAAGAGTCCAAATGTTGTTGATGGTGATGAATCCGATGACGTGAGCCTAGACGACCCATTGATCAGCCGGATCCTGAGGCTGAGCTTGTGTCTAGTGAACCATTCAAGAAGCACCACCAACACCTAGGCAAACTAGATTAGCCTCCAGTCATCCCCAAGACCAAATTGTTGGAGATATCCATTAAGGGGTTAGAACTAGATCATTCTTTAGGAATGAGGCTAATGAGGTTGCCTTAATTTCCGAAATTGAACCTAGGAAAATTGATGAAGCATAAAATGATCCCGATTGGATCATTGCAATGTAAGATGAACTAGGTCAATTTGAAAGAAGTCAAGTTTGGGACTTAGTCCCTAGACCCAAGAAGACCACCATTATTGGAACCAAATGGGTCTTCAAAAATAAATTGAACCATAAGGGAGAAATCATTAGAAACAAGACACGCATAGTAGCCAAGGGCTACAGTCAAGTTGAAGGCCTTGATTATGATGAGACCTATGCTCCCGTGGCACGATTAGAATCCATCCGATTGATGCTTGCATTTGCAACACATCGAGGTTTCAAGTTATATCAAATGGATGTCAAATCGGCCTTTCTAAATGGTTTAATTAGAGAAGAGGTATATGTTGAACAACCTCCGGGGTTTGAGAGTACCGGAATTTCCAAACCACGTGTTAAGCTCAAAAAGGCACTCTATGGCCTTAAACAAGCACCCCCGAACTTGGTATGAACGTTATCACATTCTTAATTGAGAAAGGCTTTGTAAGAGGCCAGATAGACCCTACACTATTTCTACGAAGAGATGGTGACAATATATTTGTAGCCCAAGTTTATGTCGATGACATAATTTGTGGCTCAAACAACAAGGGCTATTTAAATGAATTCATTGGACACATGAAAAGTGAATTTGAAATGAGTCTAGTGGGAGAGTTGACCTTCTTCCTTGGACTTGAAATCAAGCAAACTCGCGATGGTATCCATGTGCACCAATCGAAATACACACAAGAAATGCTTTGGAAATTCAATATGAGTGATTCAAAAGAGGTAACCACTCTCATGGCTACAAACACAAGATTAGACAGTGATGAGAGTGGTAAACCTGTTGATTTGACTCAATATCGGAGCATGATAGGTAGTCTGCTATACCTCACAGCCAGTCGACCTGATATACTTTTCGCTGTGGGTATGTGCGTTAGATATCAAGTTTATGCCAATGAATCTCATTTAATCGCAGTCAAGAGAATTTTGAGATATCTTAAAGGCACAATTGGTGTCGGTCTTTGGTACCCCCGTACCGAATCATTTGACCTAATTGGTTATACTGATTCCAACTACGCTGGATATAAGTTGGATCGGAAAAGTACAAGTGGGGGCTGCCAATTCTAAGGTTCATCCTTAGTTAGTTGGTCGAGTCGGAAGCAACATTGTGTTGCTCTCTCCACGACCGAGGCAGAATATATTGCTATGGGAGAAAGTATATCACAATTGTTATGGATGATTCATACTTTAGAAGACTATGGATTAAGCTACAAGGGTGTGCAAGTGTTGTGTGACAACATTAGCATAATTAACCTAACCAAGAATCCGATCCATCATTCTAGGACAAAGCATATTGAAGTGCGTCACCACTTCATTAGAGATCATGTTGCTAGAGGAGATGTTGTACTCTCATATGTAGAGTTCAAATCGAATTTAGCGGACATTTTCACTAAACCACTCCCCGAAAATGAGTTTAGCTTTTTAAGAAGGGAGTTGGGAATGTGTCGCGCTTCATAGGTTTCAAAATGCATTCAAAACCCTTCATGATTAGTTCTAATTGTTGGGATACAATTGGGTAACTTTGGGGACATCTCACACAAACTATAAGGATTACCAAAACGTTTTTGTTTGCTAGAAATGGGGTGAGATGTTAGGATCAACTCAATTTCTCAAAATGGCAATGCATCCCTTGAGAAATTAAGTTGACGAGATAAAAATCACTTCGGTGACCAAGTATGGGGAAAACCAATGCATAACACATGTGTATTTGGCTCCATGATCATACTTGGACATTCCAATCAAGGAAACTTGATTGGAAATTTTAAATTTGATACAAACTTGTTTGAATTTGATTGAATGATTGTTGATTGAGTTTGACTCCACTTGGATGGAGCAAAGTGTTTGTTCAAACTATAAGGACCTTTGATCCTTATTTAGGGATCAATTATAGTTAGGGGATCACTTCCAAGATCGATATTTTCCGTCAAATCCCCTCAGAAATCGTGTAAATGTCTGAAACTGAAAGTTTCAGATCGTGTCTGGGAGTATCAGGAACCCTGATCGGTCACTGGACCGATCAGCAGTAGGGCTGATCGGTCCCTGGACCGATCTGTCTCCCTCCTCTGTTGATCGGTCCACAGACCGATCAGAGGGGTTGGTAGAGACTTTGAGGATTTTTGTACAAACCATTCTGTGCTTGCTTGGATCGGTCCCCCGACCGATCTGGAACCCTGTGGTGATCGGTCCATAGACCGATCAGGGGGCTTCCCGAATATCATCCGTCCCTACTGATCGCTTCCTGATCGATCTGCCGATCGATCAGGATCCTGCCTAATCGGTCATCCGACCGATCAGGACCAGGCCAGTCCGATCAGGCCAAAGCCTGATCGGTCTGGGCGCTCTCAGATCGAACGGTGATCCGTTCAATCGCATTAAAGTCTGGTTGGTGGACCGATCCACCAACCGATTAACTCCTCCAAAACCTCTCGTTGCAGAACCCTAGCGACGAAAACTCCCCCTTGCGCCTTTTCATCCCGTGCTAGAGCTTTCCTCATCTCCTTCTTCCTCTTGCGAGTGAGCGTTTGTGTGCGCTCGTGCGGTTCTGAGAAGACTTCCTGCGAGTCTCTCTGTGTCTTCGGCAAGTTTCCTTTTCCTGCTCACGGGTTTGCACTTGTGTCTTGCGTCGAGAGCTTCTTCTTGCGTGAGCCTTTTCTTCCAGACTTCAAGTTCTTCTTCACTACACCTCAATGGCACCCAAGTAAGCGCTTTTGTATAGTTTTTTTTTTCAGTTCGTAGAGTATGTGTTTGAGGCTAACCAAGTTCTTGTGTCTTATGTTGTTGTGTCGTGACCCTTCTTTTCCATGTCATCTATTAACTCTATCTTCATATGATCATGTCCTACCTTGTGATCTTTTGATTATTGTGTCGTGATCAAATCTTGGGTCTATGATTAAACCTGTGTTCATATGATCTATTCAATCTTGTCCAATTGACTTAAACTATGTGCATGATATATTCCACTTTTTAGAAAATCATCTAAGGGGAAGGAACCAATGGAGGAAGCTCAAAGGGCAAAGGCNGGGGAAGTCAAACCTGGTGCAACCACCAGTTTGAATATTTTCGGATTTTTTTTTTCTTCTTTTTCTCTCTCATTTTTTTTAAAATAAAAAAATCTTCGTTCGAGTTTTTATCTCAAGGTTGGTGCAACACCTCTTGAAATCTGTGTTTGATTATTTCTTCCCGCACTACTAATCCAAGACCAAGTCTTGGAAATATTTTTGTTGTTTTCTTTTATTTCAGTAACAAATGTCTATCCAAGAAGGATTTAGCACCGCCAGACCTCCACTTTTCAGTGGAGAAGACTTTCCCTACTGGAAAAGTCGAATGGAGGTCCACCTGAAAACTCAGGTGGAAATGTGGATAATCATCCAGTCTGGACTGATGATTCCCACCAATGCTGAAGGTGTACCACAAGACTACTCAGAATGGGACACTGCCCTTAAACGAAAGATTGAAGCTGACGCCAAAGCAACCCAGACTCTACAATGTGGACTAACGAAAGAAGAGCTGAACCGCGTAGGACCCTTCAAAAGTGCAAAGGAACTATGGGCTAAATTGATTGAACTCCACGAAGGAACTTCAGATACAAGGATCAGCAAAGGAGACTTGCTACTGAACAAGCTCTTCACTATCAAAATGGCAGATAACGAGACAGCAGCCCAGCTCCACGCCAGAATCCAGGAGCTGATGAATGGTCTTCACGCAATAGGTCACCAGGTTCAAAACCGTGATCTGATAAGGTACGCCCTAAACGCATTCCCTAGGACCACCTTGTGGGCATCTATGGTAGATGCATACAAGGTCTCTAGGGATCTTTCAAAAATTAAGCTAGATGAGTTATTTTCTGAACTTGAGCTGCATGAACAGACTAACTCCAATTTGGTCGAGAAAAGTATAGCTTTTTTTGCAGGGAAAACAGGGAAAATGACCAAGAAGAAAATTCAAGTTGAACCTGAATCTACCTCAGATTCAGAAATAGAAGATCAAGAAGAAGATCAATCAGAACTGGTCCGGCTAGCTCGAAGCTACTACAAAAAGTTGAAGAACCAAACTAACACACGGAGAACAAGCCGAAGAAAGGACGGACAAGATGAACCGGCAACTGACAAACAAAAGCCCAACGTAACCTGCTACGAATGCAAGAAGAAGGGCACTACAAGACTGAATGTCCAAGTCTAAAGGAGTCCAAAAAGAACAGAAAGAAGAAGGCACTCCAAGCAACCTGGGACGAGTCTTCCTCAGAAGAAGAAGAAGAAGCACCTCAGTCCAATCTTCTAGCCCTGACCGCTTCGGATCAAATCGAGACTGACTCAGACTCGGAACGGGACGACGGCAAGCTGACATTCTCCGAAGACGGCGAAATAAAGGTAACGGGTTTTTCAAAATCGCAATTAAATTCTCTTATTTCCTATCTATCCCGAGATTTGGCGAAAGCCAAACTCCGAATCGAGTCCCTCCGACAGGAAGTAAAACTCCTGAAAGAGGGAGCTGATTCTAATTCCTTAACTGAGAAAATTCAGGAAGAAACCCCTGATCAAGTTGAAAACTTGAATCAGAGAATTTCTCCCTGAAAACTCAAGTCAAGGATTTAAGAACAGCTTTAGAACGATTCACTTCTGGTTCCAAGAATCTTGATATGATTCTGGGAAAACAGAAGTCTGTTCTAAACCGATCCGGACTTGGCTATAGAACCAAATCTCGGCAAAGATCTTACTTTGCTGTACTGAACCAGTCAAGACCTAAGGTTCAGGCATGGGTGCCAAAACTGTGCCTGACTAAACCAACTGGTTCAAATCAATTTTGGATCCCCAAGGACAAGATTCACATCTTGCCTAACCCATATAGAGGCTATAGTCCAGGGGGAGCCAAAATCAAAACAATTTTTATAATTAGATAGTCTTTTTAATTGATTGATTGTGTGTTTATTTAATTTCTTGCAAATTGCCATGCTTAGATTTAAGGAATTCTTAGATTTAAGGACTAAAATTACTTGAAAATTGAAAACATAGTATTGGGAGGAGGTGAGATGATAGTACGTTAGGGAAGCCAATTTGGCGGAACTAGCCGAAGCTACCGATCCAAGACCCAAGCTAGTTAGACCAGAAAATGACCTAATTTAATTTGAAAATGAAATTTCATTAAAAGGCTTTGTCAAGGAAAGGGTGGATGATCCCATAAGGCTTCGGCCAAAGAAGGCCTAGTGCCTCGCCAAGACCTGGAAGCCAATTTCTGAAATTCAAATTCAAGTTAACTTTTGTCAAATTCGAATCTAACTCAAATTTCAAATAATTATAGATTCTAAACTGTTTTTCAAAACCTCTATTTTTCAAACTTATTATCTTTTTGAAAAACACTTAATCTGTTTTCAAAATTTTTTTTCAAAAGTAAATATCTTTTCAAAATAAATGAAAATTCCCTTTCAAAATTAATTTTACCTTCAAACCTGTCTCACAAAAACCTTAAGGTTAACGTGATTGAAAACCCTAGACTGGGGTGAGACAGACTAGGAAGTGAAACTCAATCTAAGCTATCCCTAACTCAAATTGGATCCAAATCATCAAAAATTCTTTATGTGTAGGAACATAAAGATTTGGACCAATGGATGTTAGATAGCGGGTGCTCCAGACATATGACTGGGGACAAATTGAAGTTCACCAAACTCAAGTTCAAAAACCTGGGCTCAGTAGCATTTGGTAACAATGCCACACTCAAGGTAATTGGGTCAGGTAATATTGAACTTAAATCCAATTTCATTATTAAGAAAGTTCTATTAGTAGAAAACTTTAATTTTAACTTACTTAGCATAAGTCAGTTATGTGACTCTGGTTATTTAGTTACGTTCAACAATTCTAACTGCCTAATTAGAAACGCACAAGACTCAGAAATCATGCTTAAGGGCACTAGGAAAAACAATGTATATACTATAAATCTTCCCCTTATACCCAAATGCATGTTAACACAGTTAGAACAATCAAAACTCTGGCATAGGAGATTAGGTCATACCAATCTAAGAACTATCTCAAAAATTACCCAACTTGGCTTAGTAAAGGGTGTTCCTAAAATTAAGAGTAATGAAAACCTAATATGTGAATCCTGTAATCAAGGCAAACAAACCAAGTCTAGTCACAAATTGATCCAATCTGATCAAACTCAAACCACACTTGAGCTCCTACACCTTGACCTTTTTGATTCACATGGAGCCAAGTCACTAAGTGGAAACCGGTACTGCTTAGTGATAATTGATGACTACTCTAGGTTCACCTGGGTTAGGTTTCTAAAGACCAAAGATGAAACCCTGAACCTATTTAACAACTTTTGCAAATTGATTGAAAATCAAAATGATACCAAAATAAAAAGACTTAGGTCTGACCACGGGGGAGAATTCGAGAATCAAAGATTCGAAGAATTCTGCAAAGTAAATGGATATAAACACGAATTTTCGTGTCCTAGAACCCCCCAACAAAATGGCATAGTAGAAAGGAAGAATAGAACCCTACAGGAAGCTGCTAGGGCTATGCTTAATGAATTTGACCTACCCAACCACTATTGGGCAGAAGCAATTAGCACAGCTTGCTATATCCAAAATAGGACTCTGCTTAATAAAAGGTTAAGTAAAACACCCTATGAACTTTACTACCATAGACTTCCAAACCTACACTATCTTAGAGTCTTTGGATGCAAAGTCCATATTCTTAATACCAAGGACTATCTTGGAAAATTCCAATCCAAGTCAAACCCAGGTATCTTTTTAGGGTACTCTACAACAAGTAGAGCTTATAGAGTCTACAACAAAATAACTAAGAAAATTGAAGAAACAACCAACTTAATATTTGATGAAGAAACGAACCCAAAATCTGACAATTCTGACTTAGCTTCACCAAATACTGATCAAGAAGATAACTCTGAAACCCTAACTGAACCCTTTAATGACTTAACAATTGAACCAAATTCTGAATCAGTTGAACCAACCAATGAACCCAGAATTGAACCTATTGGACCAGCTGGACCTGAAGCTGAGCCAAGTACTAGACAAACCAAGAAACCCAGACTTAGTCACCCAACTGATCAAATTGTAGGTGATCCAACCTTAGGAGTCAGAACTAGAGCCTCCTATAGAAATCTTAGTCAAATAGCCATGATTTCAAAAATTGAACCTAAGACTATTGAGGAAGCCCTACCTGATCCTGACTGGATTTTAGCTATGCAAGAAGAGTTAGCACAATTTGAGAGAAACCAAGTCTGGGAATTAATACCTAAACCTAAGGGCAAATCCGTAATTGACACTAAGTGGGTATTTAGGAATAAGTTAAACAACCAAGGTGAAATAGTCCGAAATAAAGCCCGCTTAGTAGCTAAGGGATTCAGCCAAGTAGAAGGGTTGGATTATGATGAAACCTTTGCCCCTGTAGCTAGACTTGAGTCGATTAGGATGTTACTAGCCTTTGCATCCTATAAAGGATTTAAATTATACCAAATGGATGTAAAGTCGGCCTTCTTAAATGGGCTTATTAAGGAAGAAGTTTATGTAGGACAACCCCCAGGATTTGAGGATTTAGAAAAACCCGATCATGTCTACAAACTTAGTAAAGCCCTTTATGGACTAAAACAAGCACCCAGGGCCTGGTATGAAAGATTATCCAATTACCTAATCTCTAAAGAATTCAAACAAGGTCAAATTGACCCAACCTTGTTTGTTAAAATTTTAGAAAAAGATATATTTGTTGCCCAAATTTACGTAGATGATATAATATTTGGATCAACTAATTCTAAATTTCTAAAAGAATTTGTAACAATTATGGAAAGTGAATTTGAAATGAGTTTAGTTGGGGAACTCAACTTTTTCTTAGGGTTACAAATCAAACAAACTAAGGATGGAAATTATGTACATCAATCTAAATATGCAAAAGAATTAATTAAGAAATTTAAAATGGATAACTCTAAAAGTATAAGCACCCCAATGGCCACAAATGTAAAAATAGATAGTGACCCTGAGGGTAAACCAGTAGACCTAAAAATTTACAGAAGTATGATAGGAAGTCTACTATATCTGACAGCCAGCAGACCTGATATACTTTTTTCAGTAGGAATGTGTGCTAGGTACCAAACCTGTGCTAAGGAAACCCACTTAGCAGCCCTAAAAAGAGTTTTAAGATACATTAAGGGCACCCTAAACGTAGGGATTTGGTACCCTAGAACTTCATCCTTTAAGTTATCAGGATACTCTGATTCTGATTATGCTGGCTGTAAATTAGATAGAAAAAGTACAAGTGGAAACTGTCAACTTTTAGGAAATAGCTTAGTAAGTTGGTGCAGTAGAAAGTAACACTGTGTTGCTTTATCAACAACTGAAGCTGAATATGTAGCCTTAGGAGAGTGTGTAGCTCAACTCCTATGGATGATGCATACTCTTAAGGACTTTCAGCTAGACTACAATCAGACCCAAGTCAATATTGACAACATTAGCTCAATTAACTTAACCAAAAACCCAATACAACATTCTAGAACCAAACACATAGAAGTAAAACATCACTTTGTAAGAGATCACGTAGCTAGGGGTGAAATAGTCCTTAAGCATGTAGACTCCAAGTCCAACCTAGCTGACATATTCACTAAACCCCTACCTGAATCTGAGTTTAGCTCACTAAGAAGGCAGTTAGGGTTATGCTTAGTAGAATAGAATCATTTGGTTTTTGGATTTTCAATTTTAAATTGAACTTAAAATATCTTTTAAAATGTTTTTTGTTAAAAATATTACTTTAACTTTAAAAAGTTTTTTTTACTTAGTTTTATTTCAAAAACTACCCCTTTCAAAACTAGGGCTTTTTCGAAAATGGACTTAGCCTAGGCTCTAACCCTAGAACTGCATGCACCTATAGATCTAGAAGCCAGCATCTCACAAGCACCTTAGGGCACTTTTTGAATGATAACCTAGAAAGGGTTGAGATGCTTAGGTCTTTGCCTTAACTCAAGATGCTTTAAGTCAGTGCATCTGCAGCAGTTGTGGCACTAAATACAAACTGAATAGCAATCAAGTTAAGTGTCAAGTTTAGACAATCTAACTTGAACAGCTCACTTAACTTGACTAACCCTAGCCAAAACTACTGTTTATAACAGTTAGTAAGTAGCTAAGTGGGTTAGACAGGTCCCTAAAGGATTAACCAGACTTAGGTCTTATTTTGATTCAGTACAGCAAATGCTCTATTTAAGTATTGCAAATTTTGTTTCTTCTTTTTTCTGCATTCTTTTTGATATATGTCAAAGGGGGAGAGTTGGAAAGGAAACAGGAAACACAATTTTTTCTTTTCCATAGTCTTTTCAAAAAGTTGAACTGAAAAATTGGTATAATTTTATTTCTAAGCTCTGAACTATTTTTTGCTTAAAATGATTTTTACTTAATGTTTCTAAGTTTGAAATTTTTCCCAAAAACTGAAAATTTTCTAAAGTCTGAAATTTTTTCAAAAATGAAAATTTTCTAAAGGTTCCCAAACTAAGAATGTTTTTTTCGAAAAACTTAGCAAAAACTGTAGAGATTTCCTAACTTATTATCAAAACATGAAATCTTCTAAGTACTTCATTCACACCACCTGTTTTTGAAAAACCTAGGGGGAGATTTCTTCTAGGGGGAGGGAATCTAACTTAGGATTTTAAATTCAGCACTTTTTTTCCTTAACTTTTTGAACTAGGTTGTCATATATCAAAAAGGGGGAGATTGTTGGTGCAGTATGCATCCAAGTCAAACCTGTGTTTTGATATTGGCAAAAAGGTTCAAAAGTTAAGGGTTAATGGTTGTCTAACGAGTTTCTTGAGTGTACAGGAAAAGCCCTAGTGAAGGAATGCTAGGCACTGGCGAAGGACTGCCAGACAGGACAAGCCCTAGCAAAGGACTGCTAGGCACTGGCGAAGGACTGCCAGACAGGACAAGCCCTAGCGAAGGAATGCTAGGCACTGGCGAAGGGCTGCCAGAAGAAAAAACCTAGCGAAGGGCTGCTAGGCACCAAGCGAAGGGAAGCTTGGTAACTCAAGACCTGGCGAAGGACTGCTGGGCAAAAGTCCAACTGGAGGATCCGGTTGGCACCAGGTAAAACTCTCCCGAGAGGAGTAGGTGAGGACCAGTTCCCCTCGAGGGAACATTAGGCGTCGGTTCGACCTAGGGCTCCATTTTGGAGATCCAAAGTCAGAACCAAGACAGCTAAGGCTGTTTTAACTAACTTATTATTTGCTGTTTTGGACTAACCCTGGATGCAGGACCGAAGGACTGTGTTTCTGCAGCTCAGAGAGCCTCAAAGGAGTGAGGCCGTAGCTGAGCAGGGCGCCCCGGATGTGTCGGGCGCCCCAGAGTCAACCCAAAGTCAGCAGAGAGGTAAACGCCCCGACAGCAGCCGCATGTCGGGCGCCCCGCGTGTCTCGGGCGCCCACTGTGCCACGCCACTGAAGGCTGCTGCAGCTCACTCTCGCGAAGCCCTGAAGATGACGCTTTGACCGGTCAACCGGGCGCCCCGCGCGCGTCGAGCGCCCCGGTCAAAGCTGATCCCGAAGAAGAAGAGATCAGCCTTGACCTGAGGGCTCGCCGGATCAAGAGCCACGTGGGGGGCGCCCCGAGCATGTCGGGCGCCCCCTGCCCTATATAAAGAGGGCCTCGACCCTCTTCTTGAACAACCAATTCCTTCGACAATTCTACGCTCTTCTGCTTCCACGACACGCTCCAGAAAGCTGCCAACTCAAGCCGACGACGTCCCGCTGCTCCAGAACTTCAATCTTCACCGGACGTCGGTAACAAGAGTTGTATTTAAGTTTACGAGAATATTTTTATTATTATTTGTGTGTAAACTTTTGTGAACTTATAGAATTGCCCGCAGAAAACGGTCAACGACCGTGGGCCTTGGAGTAGGAGTCGACCCAGGCTCCGAACCAAGTAAACCGGCTGTGTTTGCGTTGTTGTGTTCTCTTTTATTTCCGCTGCGCACCCGCTCTTTTTAAATCCGAACGAATTGCGACATTCACCCCCCCCCTCTCTCGCATTTCTCGATCCAACAATACATACTTAACCGAGTTCCAACCAAGTCAGTAGACAAGACTCCTTATGAATTATGGTTTGGAAAGAAACCAAATTTTTCTTATCTTAAGGAATGGGGTTGTAATGCTTGCGTGAAGAATGAAAATTCTAATAAGCTTACAGCAAGATCCATAAAGTGCATGTTTGTAGGTTATCCCAAAGCTACAATGGGATACTATTTTTATGTCCCAAGTGAGCACAAAGTTATTGTTGCTCGATATGCCACTTTCTTAGAAAGAGAGTTTATATCTAAAGAAAGTAGTGGAAGTAAAGAAAGTCTTGAAGAAATTACTGACTCTACAAAAAGGTTGGAAAATGAACAGTTGGACGGAGAGACAGTACCACAAGTACAAGTGTCTCCTTTATCCGAGACTGATCCAGAAACGCGAGATCAACGTAAGTCTACAAGAATACACCAACAGCCAGATAGATATGGTTGGTTGGTAACCCAAGATGAGGAAGTGCTACTCATCGAGGAAGATGAACCATCGACTTACGAGGAAGCAATTACTTCAAATGATTCTGAGAAATGGCTAGAAGCCATGAAATCTGAAATGGACTCCATGTATGCTAACCAAGTTTGGGAGTTGGTTGATGTGCCAGTTGGGGTAAAACCCATAAGGTGCAAGTGGGGATCTTCAAGAAGAAGATTGACATGGATGGGAACGTAAGTACTTATAAAGCAAGGCTTGTGGTAAAGGGTTTCAATCAACATCAAGGAATTGACTATGATGAAACATTCTCGCCCGTTGCAATGCTTAAGTCCATTAGGATTTTGCTAGCTATAGCAGCTTACAAGGATTATGAGATTTGGCAAATCGATGTTAAAACTGCTTTTCTAAATGGAAGGCTACAGGAGGAAGTATATATGACACAACCTCCCGGTTTTATAACATCTAAGAACGCCAATAAATTATGTAAGCTCAAGAAGTCCATTTATGGACTAAAGCAAGCATCTCGGAGTTGGAATCTGCGATTTGACGAAGCAATTAAAGATTTTTCCTTTGTCAAGAATCCAGAAGAACCTTGCATTTACAAGAAGGTTAGTGGGAGAAAGATTACGTTCCTAATATTGTATGTTGATGATATACTTCTCATAGGAAATGATATCCCTAACCTAGAATCTACCAAGAATTGGCTGGGAGAGTGTTTTTCGATGAAAAATCTTGGGGATGCAACCTATGTCTTAGGTATTAGAATATACCGAGATAGACAAAGAAGGTTACTAGGGTTGAGTCAAGGTACATATATTGACAAAATGTTGAATAGATTCAGCATGCAAGACTCCAAGAGAGGATTTTTGCCAGTGTCACATGGTGTACATCTCTCCAAGGCTATGTGTCCAAGGACACAAGAGGAGAGAAGTAGAATGGGCAAGATATCTTATGCTTCGGCTATAGGGTCCATAATGTATGTTATGATATGCACTCGATCAGATGTCTCGTATGCTTTAAGCATGACAAGTAGATATCAATCAGATCCTAGAGAGGGTCATTGGACTGCAGTACAGACTATTTTCAAGTATCTTAGAAGAACAAAGAACATGTTCTTAGTTTTTGGAGGAGAAGAGGAATTGGTCATTAGAGGATATAGTGACGCCAGTTTCCAGACAGATCGGGATGATTTGAAGTCGCAACAAGGATATGTGTTTTGTCTGAATCGTGCAGCTATATGCTGGAGGAGCTCCAAGCAAGAGACAGTTGCAGATTCAACAGCTGAGTCCGAGTACATAGCAGCTTCAGAGGCAGCAAAGGAAGTTGTGTGGATCAAGAATTTCGTAGAGAAGCTTGAAGTGGTTCCTAGCATTATTGATCCAGTTGTGTTATATTGTGACAATAATGCGGCTATAGCACAAGCAAAGGAGCCAAGGTCTCACCAACGATCCAAGCACGTGCTAAAGAAGTATCACCTCCTCAGAGAGATTGTTCAGAGGGGTGACGTGTTGGTTAGCAGAGTAGATACTAGCGAGAACATCGCAGACCCACTCACCAAGGCCTTACCTCTACAGAAACATGAGACCCATGTGAGGAACCTAGGACTGAGAGTCCAGAGTGTTTGGCAATAGTGCAAGTGGGAGATTGTCTGTGTGTGCACTTATGTGCCAAGACACTTTTATGTATTTATGGATAATTATTTTAATAAAGGCAAGTATTTGTCGTTAATCATTTACTTTTCTGTACGTATATAATTCATGATAAAGTCCCACAAATTAATGGTTATATTATTCTGAAAATCGTCCTTGATCGGATAGATATCTAGAGGGGGCATAGATATCTAGATCAACGTTAAGCATGACTAGGTCAAGATAGACCGGAGGGATGGATATCCAAGTTGTACTTGGGGGTGCCTTGAGTTTAAAGGTACACTGGATATGACCCGCTTAAGAGAACACCACATATTAAGCACCATTGGTAGTTCGTCTTAATGTACGAGTGTAACTGATTATTTGACTTGAGACCTTCATATATTCTATGCATGGAGTTATGTACTTTGATGCCGTTAAAAGCAATCTTTAATCGGATTGTGATTAATACAGTAATTGGGTGTATGACAAAACGTAGAGAGAATAGTGTTGAGTCAATAGAGTATTCATCGCTCTCTTGGATTTGGTATTTAATATCCTGGCCGCTTGATAGAGATATTAGTAACTCGAAATCCATGGCCATGGGAGGAATGATTATCATTCAAGATGAGTCTATTATATCTTAGAAATCAAGTAAAACAATTAATTGGTGGTGATGCATACTGCACCAAATTAATTGGGATGTAGGATAAAGATGAAGAGATTGAATTACACAGTAATTGATTCATGGAGGTTTTAGTTTATAACTAATATTCTATCACGTTGGATGGCTAAAAATTGTTGCTAGACGGTTACTTTAGTCTGTGTATAGATTTACACTGCATTCATGTATAGAACCTAGAGGGTCGCACGCATAGCACATAGACACGAACAGTATTTGTAATAGATTATTTTAGTGAATACTAAAATTAATCAATTTATTATTTCTGAATAAGAATTAATTGGATTATTAATTATTTCTAAAATATCGGAAGTAAGAACGGATCAAGATCAAATATGGATTTATTAGATGAAGATAAGAGAGAGTAGATTTATCTCTTATTCTCTTTGGAGAATTTGAAGGGTCACAATTATTGTGGCAATAATGGAGAAGATGAAGAGTCTTTATTAATGATTATTAATGGAGAATTTCAAAAATCATAATTATGATAAATTAATGAAGAATATGAAGAGTCATGTCTCTTCATCTTCCTTGGAGGCTATAAATATCCACCCTTGGAAGAAGAGGTGGACACACTTCTCCTTTGTCTCTCTCTTGTGCGAGTTCTCTCCATCTCTCTCGGGAAGTCTTCGGCAACTTCATCTTCTCTTATCAGAGATACATCTTCAGATCCGTAGTGCTTCCAAAGCATTCTATCGATCTAAGTGGCTAGCACCTAACGGATCATCTAGTTCGTGATTTAGTGCGCGTGGATACTGCTAGAGGAGTCACACGTGGGGCTCTCATCTTTTCAGGATATCGATCACAATTAACCAAAGGATTACAAGAAATGTGTTTATGTCAGATTTCATATCATTTTTGTTTAGAACCATATGTACCACGAATAGATCCATGATTTAAGAGCAAAGTTTGCTTTATTATAAATATTCCGCTGCGCTTAGAACCCAACAGTTGGCACAATGTAAGGAAGGAGATTGGGTGATTAATTGGAAGCCTTGGTGACTCCGCTTCTTGGTAGCTCGTCACCCACACGACGTCCGAGAGGGGAGGGTCATTAGGTAGAAAACTACGAGGTAAAAGGCGAGGTATACCTCTCCCTAGCTCCATTTTCATTCTTGTTGCTCTATTGCTTTGATTATTGTTTTCATTGCATATGTTAATTAATTGCCATGGATTAATTATTAGTTAATTAATATGTCAATTAATTTAAGTCAGGGACCCCGAAAATAAACACAAAAATCGGCGATCCATTCGTCGTCTTTTCCGCGGTTAATTAACTCGGAAAGTTACAAAGCCTTTACCTTCGTTTTGGCTAAGTTGTAACTTGAGTTAATTGACACGATGATGAGACGGTCATTTGGGAGATGGGTCTCTATTCGGATTAAATTTTTAATCCATAGACATAGAGAAATCTCTCATGTTCGACCTCGTGGTTGCTTAGGAAATTGCCAAGCCATACAAGGTTTATTACACCTAACAGGATCACCACTGCCATCTCGGCCCGAATGCCGTAGGCCTCAATGGCCACTTGCAAAACTTCCGGCCTCACTCTCGATGAGACAGACTCATATCACTCCCCTCGATAACCTTCCATGATTCCTAAGGAAAAAAGACAAGAAAGAGGCAGAAGACTTATGCGAAAAGAATCCTTAGGGAAGAAGACGAAGACGAGGTTCAACAAACAACAAAGCCAGAAGGTGGTCGAACGTCTTCGCCTCCCCTTCTTATACGATGGAAGCCGCTTGCATGGGTGCAATAGGGGCAAGGCACGTGGATGGTAAGAAACCGCTACATCTGGGTAGCACCATGGAACAGTCGCTTGACGTGTGCTGACTATAACTGCGCACGTCAATAAAAGATTGCAAGGAGAGACGTGGGGGGCACGTGGCCACGAGGAATTCGCGAAGGGGCTTTGTCGCCATTAAAGAGCGTCATGCACCTTTTTGAAGGGTGGATAGGTATCATCGCAGTACCTCGAAAACCATAGAAGTCTTTTTGGGAAAACAAAACCAAAAAGGGATTGCATCGAGACCCGAGGCAAGTGCTACAATTCTCGAACCCAATATAACCGTCGGGGAAGCAGTAACGGGTGCGAGGACCCACTATGACATAGCTTCTTCAGTACAAATACTAGTCTAATCAGTCAGCAACACTTCCTTCGATAAGACTTGAAGGGAGGGACTTATGATGGAGTTGAGTACCCCGTGGCTAACACGTGGACTGAAGAAGCTGTGTGGCGAGATCTAGCGAGTCTGAACAACACTCTTTCCGGAGCACCCGAGACCCTCTCGGGAAGGGGACCCCCCGGGACACCCCGTGGGTAGATACACCCCGGTGTTCAAATCAGAGGGCGCACTCTCGAGATCAACTCGGGAAGCCAAGTCCCCGAAGACCACCTCGGGAAAGAAAAATGCCCAGGACCCCCCAGACCAAAAGACCCCGAGACCACCTCGGGGAAGCGGAGCCCAAGAAGCATTCAGCCTCAAGTAACGGTCTTGTTGATGCAGTCTGACCCTGATTGTTGTTTTGGTGTTGACATCGATTTTAGTTTAGGTTGATGATTACGATTATGATTAAGTCCTGATCGAGGATTAGGCATGGTATGGAAAATCCTAGCTTAGAGGGCTAGGTGTTGGAAAATTCTAACCTGGAGGGTTAGGTGTGAAAAATCCTAGCTTGGAGGGCTAGGTGTGGAAAAGTCCTAACTCGGAAGATTGGGTGAAAAGTCCTAGCTTGGAGGGCTAGGTGAAAAGTCCTAACTTGGAGGGTTAGGTGAAAAGTCCCAACTGGAGGGTTAGGTGAAAACCCCTGGCTTAGAGGGTCAGGTCCTAGCTTGGAGGGCTAGGGTGGATAAAACCCTAGCTTGGAGGGCTAGGTTTGAGTCCCTGGATCTGTCTGGTGACCGATCAGGGAAGTTGGCATGTTGCTCCTTCGTGGATCGGTCTGGTGACCAATCCAGCAATGACTGATCGGTCTGGTGACCAATCAGGGAGCAGGCAGTTGCCTCACTGCTTGGCTTCTGATCGGTCCGGTGACCGATCAGGGAGCAGGCAGTTCACTCACTGCCTTGCTCCTGATCGGTCTGGTGACCGATCAGGGAGCACTCAGTGAGTTGAGTTCCCCGACTGATCAGCTACTGAACGGTCTGGTCACCGATCCACGACCTAGGATCTGATTTCTGCGATTACTGTTCACTCAGAAGTGGACCGATCAGGCTTGAGCCTGATCGGACAGTGGCTATCCTGATCGGTCTGGTGACCGATCAGGCTTCACTCTGATCGGTCGGGTGACTGATCAGGCCTGTGTTGCCGCGAAAGTTGGGAGTCCTAGCAAAGCGGTGGATTGGTTTGGTGACCGACCCACGAGCCCTGGATCGGTCCGGTGACCGATCATTTTAATTCAAAATGCACTATCAGACGCTCTGATCGCGTCTGAACGTATTTGATTCTCTGCGCTTAACATCTGATACACGATTTTCTGCTTGATATGCTGTGCGAATACTCTGATTGAGCTGCATATGACAGGGAAGGATTCAAACACTCAAGGAGAGTCAATGGAGGCCTTTCCTTGGAGCAGGTTTGTCCATTTGCCATCTCAGGTTGCAACGGCTGGAGCTGCTGACTGGAGCTTGGCTGAGGGAAGCTCAGGGAGTCCAGGGAGAGCTCAGTGGTAGCTGGCGTTGGCAGGTGAGCAACTGGAGGCTGCAGTGAGATGGTGTCACCTGACGTTCAGTGGAGAAACAAAAGGAGCGGAGTGGAGAAGAGCAAAGTAGAGTTCTGGGAAGTGACTTCTGGATTGAGTTCTTGCTGCGCGATTGTTTTCTCCACACTTTGCTTGTGCGATCTGTTGTCCCATCATCTTGAGCAAGCAACTGTAATCTGTGAAGCAACCATCTGCTACTTGAGCATTGGGAGGAAGAAACGAGAGGCTTGGTGAGTCCATCAGCGAGAAGACACGAAGAAGGAAGTTCTTGCGTGAGATCGTCGCTGGGTGGAGCTCGAGTGAAGCGCTGCTTGTGTTCTTGCCTGTCCTAAGTGCTAAGTAAGATCTTTCTTGTGTTTCATTGTGCTTAAAACTTCATCCTTGTTGAAACGCTGTGGAGAGGTTACTCCACCGAGAAGGAGGTTGCTTTCTATCCAGATTTGCCGGGGTTTGATCTGCCGACGATCAAGGGATCGCCCACCTTAAGGGCACGCCAAGGAGTAGGGGCAAGTTATCCCCGAACCTTGTAAATCCTCTTGTTAGTGTTCTTGTGTTTGCTCATAGTATAGGGTTTAGTTTTCTGCAAATACTCTATTTTATTGTGCTTCCGCTGTGCTACTAACGATTGAAGTGCAGAAAATCGATAAGTGTTAAAGTCCAAGTGTTTGGCTATTTTCACCCCCCCTCTCTAGCCATCCGAGTTCCAACAAGTGGTATCAGAGCTTCGGGCTCTATACAAGCGGATTAACAACCGAGAGCTATCAAAAATGGCGTTGAGAGAAGGATTTTCCACCACCCGACCTCCCTTCTTCGATGGCGCAGATTTCCAATATTGGAGATCGAAGATGGAGTATTACTTAAAGATAGACATCAACACTTGGTTCGCGGTGTAGGAGGGTTTTACCCCTCCAAAGGATGATGAAGGCAAGGAACTCGAATCATGGCGTTGGTCGGCTGAACAAACCCGAAAGAGTGAAGCCGACGCGAAGGCGGTGGTGACCCTTTAATGCGGCATGAACAAAGACTAACTCATCAAGGTTGGTCCATTCACAAGTGCAAAAGACTTGTGGAACAAGCTCATAGAACTCCACGAGGGCACCCGAGATTCAAGAATCGCCAAGAGGGACTTGTTCCTCAACCAACTTCAAAATCTCTCCATGAAGGAGAATGAAACTGTAAGTGAACTCCATAGCCGGTTCAAGGAGGTCCTCAATGGTCTTCATTCTATTGATGAAAAGGTCGAGAACCGCGACCTTGTGAGGTATGTGTTAAAAGCATTTCCAAGGAATGCTTTGTGGTCATCCATGGTGGATGCCTACAAAGTTTCCAAGGATTTATCAATTGTTAAACTAGATGATCTATTTTGTGAAATAGAATTACATGAGATGGCTAACAAAGGCCCCAAGGAAAAGGGGATTGCCTTAGTTGCAGGGGACCGATCCAACAAGAAGAAGAAGGAGAAGGAAGTCTCTTCATCTTCATCCTCTTCCGAATCCGAGTCCGATTCCGAGGAAGATGGCAGCGGGTCTTCTTCCTCCGAGATGGCAAATTTTGTGAGAAGGATAATGAGAAGGGGTCGACGCTTCAAGGGTAAAGGTAACCCTAGTGAAGCTAAAGTTGATAAGTCTAATGCTTCTTGTTATGAGTGTGGCAGGAAAGGGCATTTCAAGAGTGAATGCCCAAAGCTAAAGAAGAAGGAGGAGAAATCCAAGAAGAAAGAGGATAAATCCAAGAAAAAGAAGAAGGCCTTGAAGGCCACTTGGGATGAATCCTCCTCAAGTTCATCCGATAAAGAAAAGGAGGAGAAGAGTACACGGCATATGGCACTCATGGCTCTTGGAGGAGAAGAAAGCAGTGATGAATCCTCCGACTCCTCAAACGCGGCTTCATCATCTTCGGATGATGAAGAGGTTATGATTGAGGGGGAGCATCTATCAACTTGGTTCGTTGATAGTGGGTGCTCCAAACACATGACCGGGGATAGATCATTGTTTACTACCCTTCAAAGAAAAAGTAGAGGTAATATTTCATTTGGTAACAATGGTAGTCTTAAAGTTATAGGAATAGGGGGCATTCAAATATCTGAATGTCTTAGAATTTCAAATGTCCTTCTAGTCAAGGGGATGACATTTAATCTCCTAAGTGTCAATCAATTGTGTGATACGGGTTACATAATTGATTTTCAACCAAGTCAATGTCTAGTTAGACAACATGACACCTTGGACACAGTACTAGTAGGAACAAGAGTAGACAATATTTATCAAGTTTCATTTAAAAGCGCTACTAATGTTTCTGCTAAGTGTCTCATGTCAAAAGAAGAGGAGTCCACCCTTTGGCACCGGAGGCTAGCACATGTTAACATGAAGAATATCCGGAAGTTGGCCAATAAGGGATTAGTTCGTGGCTTACCAAGCATCAAGTATGAAAAGGACAAACTTTGTGATGCATGTCAAATGGGTAAGCAAACAAAATCTGCACATAAAGGTAAAAGCGTTGTAAGTACATCTACCGCTTTAGATTTACTTCACATGGATCTATTTGATTGTAGCACTATCATATCATTGAATGGAAGTAGATATTGCTTTGTTATCATTGATGATTTTACTAGATATACATGGACATATTTTCTTAAATATAAGGATCAAACCTTAGATGTTTTCATTTCCCTTTGTAGAAGAGTTGAAAATGAAAAATCATTAACAATTAAGACAATTAGAAGTGATCATAGAGGTGAATTTCAAAATCAAAGGTTTTTAGAATTTAGTCAAGATAAAGGGTATAGACATGAGTTCTCCACACCTAGAACACCACAACAAAATGGTGTTGTAGAGAGGAAGAACCGTGTTCTACAAGAGGCTGCACGAAGCATGCTCAATGAGTACTCATTATCGAGTTACTTGTGGGCCGAAGCTGTAAACACGGCTTGCTATGTGCAAAATCGAGTCCTCATCCATAGATTCTTAAGTAAGACTCCCCATGAACTTTGGTTTGGGAAACCACCTACGGTTAAACACCTTAGGGTGTTTGGTTGTAAGGTGTTCATCCTAAACACCAAGGATCATCTTGGAAAATTCACGGCAAAGGCTGATGAAGGGATACTAGTCGGGTACTCCCTAGTTAGCAAAGCCTACCGGGTCTACAATAAGAAATCTAGATTAGTTGAAAAGTCTTCTGATGTTATTTTTGAAGAAATTCCAAAGGCCAATGAACAACCAGAAGATGAAGTTCAATTCGAACATAGGAGACTAAGTTTGAATGAAAGTCCAAATGTTGTTGATGGTGATAAATCCGATGACGGTGAGCCTAGACAACACATAGATCAGCCGGATCCTGAGGCTGAGCTTGTGTCTAGTGAACCCATTCAAGAAGCACCACCAACACCTAGGCAAACTAGATTAGCCTCTAGTCATCCCCAAGACCAAATTGTTGGAGACATCCATCATGGGGTTAGGACTAGATCATTCTTCCGGAATAAGGCTAATGAAGTTGCTCTAATTTTCGAAATTGAACCTAGAAAAATTGATGAAGCATTAAATGATCCCGATTGGATCATTGCGATGCAAGATGAACTAGGTCAATTCGAAAGAAGTCATGTTTGGGACTTAGTCCCTAGACCTAAGAAGACCACCATCATTGGAACCAAATGGGTCTTCAAAAATAAATTGAATCATAAGGGAGAAATCATAAGAAACAAGGCACGCTTAGTAGCCAAGGGCTATAGTCAAGTTGAAGGCCTTGATTATGATGAGACCTATGCTCCTGTGGCGCGATTAGAGTTCATCCGACTGATGCTTGCATTTGCAGCACATCGGGGTTTCAAGCTATATCAAATGGATGTCAAATCGGCCTTTCTAAATGGTTTAATTAGAGAAGAGGTCTATGTCGAACAACCTCCGAGATTTGAGAGTATCGAATTCCCAATCCACGTGTTCAAGCTCAAGAAGACACTTTATGGCCTTAAACAAGCACCCCGAGCTTGGTACGAGCGGTTGTCGATATTCCTAATTGAAAAAGACTTTGTAAGAGGCCAAATAGACCCTACACTGTTTCTAAGTAGAGACGGTGACAACATATTTGTAGCTCAAGTATATGTCGATGACATTATTTGTGGCTCAAATAACAAGGGTTATTTGAATGAATTCATTGGACATATGGAGAGTGAATTTGAAATGAGTCTAGTGGGAGAATTGACTTTCTTCCTTGGACTTGAAATCAAGCAAACCCGAGATGGGATCCATGTGCACCAATCAAAGTATACTCAAGAAATGCTCCGTAAATTCAATATGAGTGATTCAAAAGAGGTAACCACTCCCATGGCTACAAACACAAGATTAGACAATGATGAGAGTGGTAAACCCGTTGATTTGACTCAATACCGGAGTATGATAGGTAGTCTGCTATACCTCACAGCTAGTCGACCTGATATACTTTTTGTTGTGGGTATGTGCGCTAGGTATCAAGTTTGTGCCAAGGAATCTCACTTAATCGCTGTTAAGAGGATTTTGAGATATCTTAAAGGCACAATTGGAGTTAGTCTTTAGTACCCCCGTACCGAATCATTTGACTTAATTGGTTATACCGATTCTGACTACGCTGGATGTAAGTTGGATTGGAAAAGTACAAGTGGGGGTTGCCAATTTCTAGGATCATCTCTAGTTAGTTGGTCAAGTCGGAAGCAACATTGTGTTGCTCTCTCCACGACCGAGGCTGAATATATTGCTATGGGAGAGAGCATATCGCAATTGTTGTGGATGATTCATACTCTAGAGGACTATGGATTAAGCTATAAAGGTGTGCAGGTGTTGTGTGACAACATTAGCACAATTAACCTAACCAAGAATCCAGTCCATCACTCTAGGACTAAGCATATTGAAGTGCGTCACCACTTCATTAGAGATCATGTTGCTAGGGGAGATATTGTACTCTCACATGTAGAGTCCAAGTCAAACCTCGCTGACATTTTCACTAAACCACTCCCCGAAAATGAGTTTAGTTTCTTAAGAAGGGAGTTGGAAATGTGTCGCGCTTCATAAACATCGAAATGCATTCAAAACCCTTCATGATTAGTACTAATTGTTGGGAAACAATTGGGTAATTTTGGGGACATCTCACACAAACTATAAGGTTCAACAAAACGTTTTTGTTTGCTAGAAATGGGGTGAGATGCTAGGATCAACTCAATTTCTCAAAATGTCAATGTATCCCTTGAGAAATTAAGTTGATGAGATAAAAATCACTTCGGTGACCAAGTATGGGGAAAACCAATGCATAACATATGTGTATTTGGCTCCATGATCATACTTGGACATTCCAATCAAGGAAACTTGATTGGAAACCTGAATTTGGCACAATCTTGATTGAAATTGATTGAATGATTGTTGATTGAGTTTGACTCCACTTGGGTGGAGCAAAGTGATTTGTTCGAACCATAAGGACCTTTGATCCTTGTTTAGGGATCAATTATAGTCAAGGGATCACTTTCAAGATCGATATCTTTCATCAGATCTCTTCAAAAATCGTGTGGAAATCTGAAACTACAAGTTTCAGATAGTATCAGGGAGTATCAGGAACCCTGATCGGTCACTGGACCGATCAGGAGTAGGGATGATCGGTCCCCGGACCGATCTAGCTCCCTCTTGTGGTGATCGGTCCACAGACCGATCAGAGGGGCAGCAGAGACTTTGCGAAATTTTATCCAAACATTCTGTGCTTGCGTGGATCGGTCCCCGGACCGATCTGGCATCCTGTGGTGATCGGTCCATAGACCGATCAGGGGGGCTTCTCGAATATCATTCGACCCTACTGTTCGCTTCCTGATTGATCAGCCGATCGATCAGGAGCCTTCCTGATCGGTCACCCGACCGATCAGGACCAGGCCAGTCCGATCAGGCCGAAGCCTGATCGGTCTGGGCGCTCTCAGATCGAACGGTGATCCGTTCGATCACATTAAATTTCGGTTGGTGGACCGATCCACCAACCTAATAACTTTGCGAAAACCCCTCTTCTCCCAAGCCCTAGCACCGAAAACCCCCTCTCCTTCTTCCTTTGTGTGTGCGACCTCCTCTCCATTTGTTGTGCGTAAGTTCTTCTTGTGCGAGAAACTCTGTGCGGGCGAGTTCCTGCGAAGGGCTTCTACGAGCTCTTCCCTGTTTTCTGCAAGTTCTCTTCTCACTCAAGGTCTTGCGCCGAGAACTTTCTCCTGCACGAGCTCTTCTTCCAGACTTCAAGATCTTCTTCACTACATATCAATGGCACCTAAGTAAGCGTTTTTGTCAGCTTTCATTACGGATCAGTTCATAGAGTATGTATTTGAGGCTAATCCTGTTTTGGTGTTTTATTGTTGTGCCGTGACCTCATGTTTTGGCCGTGACCTTTCCTTGCCATGTCTTACTTTTGATCAATGTCTTACCTTATGCTTACTGATTGGGTCTTTGATTGCATCTTGTCTTTTGATCAAACCTTAATTTGTATCATGATTCGATTCACTTCTCTGGATCAAACCTGCTATCTTGATCATTCCATCCTTTAGAAGATCATCCAAGGGAAAGGAACCCGTAGAGGGCAGCTCGAAGGGCAAAGCCCCTTCTTCATCTGCGCCCTCCCGAAGGCCTCAGCCTTCCTCCAGTTCTCGCTTTCCCAATGCTGCCTGCGAGCAAGCTTTTCAGTCCAGGACCTTCAAGTTGCTGTCCTGTCGATCGATTGATGTTCCCTTTCTATCCGAGCACTGTCCCTCCATCATGGAGATAGTCACCTTTTACAACCTGGGCTTCCTTCTTTCCTTAGAGCGGACCATAAATTATGACCTTGTATCGGAGTTTTACAATAATCTTTAGCAAGGACCTCAAGGAGGTTTTGAGTTCACTACTCGAGTCGCCAAGTGGACTCTTGATTTCTCCTATGACATTCTAGCGGAGTATCTGGGCGGTCGACGATCACCTAACCTGTATTCTATATATCCTGAGCTCCCTGACCCGTTGTTGGCTCCTTTTGTCAGTGTCACCCCCGACTCTATATATCAGCATTTCTTTGGACATCCCCGCCCAGCCGGACTTGATGAGTTGGGTCCTGATTTTCCTACTTTTGTAGCACTCTGTCTCTCTCCTACCGATTACATCTTGTTCAAGATTATCACAAACTGTATCCTGCCAATCACTTCCAAACCTTTAATTGAGATCCGACCCTATCATTGCCTGATGCTCTATGGCATGCACCGCTGCATGGACTTTGATATCATGGAGAGCATCTTTCAATCCATCTTATCCTAACGAGAGCCGAGCCGCCGCACAATCTATATGCCATTTGGTCATGTCATCATCGACTGACTTATGTCAGTAGGTGTTGATGTCACCAAGGGCAGGACAGTGCCCATGGTCCGACAGGATTGTAGACTTGGCCGGCGGGCATTTGCCAAGTCCAGCATCATTATCCGGGATCATGATCGGGCTTTGGTTTGGAAGGATGGGAGGGGTCTCGGCGAGCTACCTGGAGGAGGTCCACATTTTCAGGGACCAGCCGATGCTGCTGCACCTCAGGAGGCTCCCGCTGCTGCTGCTACTGATGACTACGACTATGAGCCCGAGCCGGACCTACGATGGCAGATTTCCGAGCTGGATCAGACGATCCAGCATGATCTTCACATACGAGAGCTCTATCGAGAGGAGATCCGTTCGGGGTTCCGATCTTTCGACCGCAGACTGACCACGGTGGAGTCTGATGTCTCCGGGATCCGTACACTGCAGCAGACGTGGTATGATGAGTGGCGCCAGCACACATTCCCTGGAGGTGCGCCCTCTGCCAGTACTACACTGGGGCCTATTGTTCCTGATGATGTGGACGACCCTATGCAGGCTGATCCCCCCGCTGATGATTGATATACTCTGCCTCTGTTTGTGAGTTGATGTTATCTGACTGTTTGGTTTGTATGATTGTCGGGCTGCATGCCCCATGACTTGACTTTTATGGCCTTGTGCCACACGTGCCTTGACTTTTATGCATTGATATGCATCTGGTTAGTTGTCTGGTTTTTGATGCACTTGACTATGACTAGATTTTGCTTAATGATGCATCTGATAGTTTTCATGTATTTCACATTTGCCTGATCTTGTTTTGATTGTTGGCGTATATGTGTGTTCACATGATTATTATCTACATGTTTGCGTTGTTATGATTTTGCTTATGATGCCATGTCCATATGATACATATGCTAGTTGTGTCATGCCTTATCTTTTTCATATGTGTTCATATGTTTATCAAAATAAATCAATTATACCTTTGTTATTTTGGGATACCCCTAGGGTTGAGGGGGAGTATGGTTAGACATAACAGCCTCTCTAGACCCTTTTCAGTGTTCGACAAAGGGGGAGAGTGTGGTTGGTTAAATTTAGGATGATCATGTTTGTAGGGGGAGGATTCTGATTCCCCTATGATTCTGAAATTTGAGAAAATTGATTGAGAATCCCTAAACATAAAATCGGATTGTCAAACAACAAAAAGGGGGAGATTGTTGATGCAGTCTGACCCTGATTGTTGTTTTGGTGTTGACATCGATTTTAGTTTAGGTTGATGATTACGATTATGATTAAGTCTTGATCGAGAATTAGGCATGGTATGGAAAATCCTAGCTTGGAGGGCTAGGTGTTGGAAAATCCTAACCTAGAAGGTTAGGTGTGAAAAATCCTAGCTTGGAGGGCTAGGTGTGGAAAAGTCCTAACTCGGAAGGTTGGGTGAAAAGTCCTAGGTTGGAGGGCTAGGTGAAAAGTCCTAACTTGGAGGGTTAGGTGAAAAGTCCCAACTGGAGGGTTAGGTGTGAAAAATCCTAGCTTGGAGGGCTAGGTGTGGAAAAGTCCTAACTCGGAAGGTTGGGTGAAAAGTTCTAGCTTGGAGGGCTAGGTGAAAAGTCCTAACTTGGAGGGTTAGGTGAAAAGTCCCAACTGGAGGGTTAGGTGAAAAATCTTGGCTTGGAGGGTCAGGTCCTAGCTTGGAGGGCTAGGTTGGATGAAACCCTAGCTTGGAGGGCTAGGTTTGAGTCCCTGGATCGGTCTGGTGACCGATCAGGGAAGTTGGCACGCTGCTCTTTCGTGGATCGGTCGAGTGACCGATCCAGCAATGACTGATCGGTCTGGTGACCGATCAGGGAGCACACAATGAGGTTGGGAACCTACTGTGCGGCTCCTGATCGGTCTGGTGACCGATCAGGGAGCAGGCAGTTGCCTCACTGCTTGGCTTCTGATCGGTCCGGTGACCGATCAGGGAGCAGGCAGTTCACTCACTGCCTTGCTCCTGATCGGTCTGGTGATCGATCAGGGAGCACTCAGTGAGTTGAGTTCCCCCACTGATCAGCTACTGAACGGTCTGGTGACCGATCCACGACCTAGGATCTGATTTCTGTGATTACTGTTCACTCAGAAGTGGACCGATCATGGTTGAGCCTGATCCGACAGTGGCTATCCTGATCGGTCTGGTGACCGATCAGGCTTCACTCTGATCGGTCGGGTGACCGATCAGGCCTGTGTCGCCGCGAAAGCTGGGAGTTCCCAGCAAACCGGTGGATCGGTCTGGTGAC
>JAGFNQ010008234.1:0-107345 GCA_024364735.1 Boesenbergia rotunda
GGAAGTGGGCAGACTTGGTCAATCTGTCCACTATCACCCATATTGCATCGTGTCCATGGGTGGTCCTTGGGAGACCTGTGATAAAATCCATGGATATCTCTTCCCACTTCCACTCTGGAATGGGAAGAGGCTGCAGAACTCCTCCTGGTCTCTGGTGTTCTGCTTTGACTCTCTGGCAGGTCAAGCAGGTACTAATATATCTGGCCACGTCTCGCTTGAGTCCAGACCACCAGAACCTTTCTTTAAATCTTGGTACATCTTGGTAGAACCAGGATGCATAGAGTACGGGGTACTGTGGGCTTCTTCTAAAAATATTCTTTCTTAGTTTCCTCATCATTGGGGACGCAAAGGCGGTCTCCAAGATAGAGGGTGCCCTGTCTGATACTCGAAACTCTGAATTTTCTGCCTCTTGGATCTCCTGCTTGATCTTCTGGATCTCTGGGTCTTGACTTTGCTTTCTTTATATATCCACAAGCAGGGTTGACTCTAGAGTCAATGCAGAAAGTTGCCCAATTATTACCTCGACTCCAAAATCCTTTATTTCTTTCTGAAGTGGTAGAGACAGTGATGATAGGGACATCAGTGCTGCACAGGATTTTCTGCTTAGTGCATCTGCCACTTTATTAGCTTTACCTGGGTGGTAGAGGATTTCACAGTCATAATCTTTGACCAACTCTAGCCACCTGCGCTGCCTCATATTCAGATCCTTCTGAGTGAAGAAGTACTTCAAACTCTGATGGTCTGTGAAGATTCTGCACTGCACTCCATACAGGTAGTGTCTCCAGAGCTTCAGTGCGAAAACCACAGCTGCTAGCTCAAGGTCATAAGTAGGGTAATTCTTCTCATAGTCCTTGAGCTGTCTGGAGGCATATGCTATTACTTTACGTCTTGCATGAGGACAGCTCCAAGGCCCATCTTGGATGCATCACTGTAGATGTCAAAGGCCTTGTCACTCTCTGGAACAGTCAGGATGGGAGCACTAGTCAATCTTTTCTTCAGTTCTAGGAAGCTGTGCTCGCATTTATCTGACCACTCAAACTTCTGATTCTTTCTGGTCAGGGCTGTGAGTGGAGAGGCTATTCTGGAAAAGTCCTCCAAAAACTTTCTGTAATATCCTGCCAGGCCTAAGAAGCTTCTGATTTCACTGGCATTCTTGGGTCTACACCAGTTGCTGACTGCTTCTATCTTGGCTGGATCAACTTGAATGCCTTCTTTGGATACAATGTGACCTAGGAAGGCCACCTGATCTAGCCAAAACTCACACTTTGAGAATTTTGCATAGAGCTTCTCCTGCTGAAGGATCTGCAGCACTATCCTCAAGTGTGTAGCATGGTCCTCTGGAGTCTGTGAGTATATGAGAATATCGTCAATAAATACAATGACGAATTTATCGAGATACTCCCTGAAGATGTGGTTCATCAGCTCCATGAAGACTGCTGGAGCATTGGTTACTCCAAAAGGCATCACTACAAATTCGTAGTGGTCGTATCTTGTCCTGAAGGCCGTCCTGGGGATGTCACTTTCTTTAACCTTTAGCTGATGATACCCAGAACGCAGATCTATCTTCGAGAACACTGTAGCCCCTTTGAGTTGATCAAATAAATCATCTATTCTAGGAAGGGGGTACTTGTTCTTGATGGTTACCTTGTTCAGCGCTCTGTAGTCTATGCACAGACGCATAGACCCATCCTTCTTCTTGACGAAAAGTACAGGGGCTCCCCAGGGTGAATGACTCGGGCGAATGAAGCCCTTGTCTAGTAGCTCCTGGAGTTGCTCTTGTAATTCCTTCAACTCTGCTGGAGACATACGATATGGGGCCTTCGAGACCGGACCGGTACCTGGCACTAGCTCGATCTTGAATTCCACTTCTCTGTTGGGAGGTAGTCCAGGTAGTTCTTCTGGGAATACTTCTGGATACTCACAGACTACCCGTACATCCTCCTGCTTGCGCTCTTCCTTTGCTTCTATGTCCACTATGCGTGCAAGAAAACCAACACACCCTTGTTCTAGCATCTGGTGGGCTGCCAAGGCTGAGAGGAATTTCTGAGTCTTCCTCCTTGGGGCTCCTTGAAACTCGAATGGCGGTTCTCCTTCTGGGCTGAAAACCACCTTTCTTCTACGGCAGTCCACTGAAGCGCTGTACTTACTGAGGAAATCCATGCCCAGTATGACGTCGAAGTCTTGCATCGCAAGGACTATTAGATCGACATATAGCTCTCGGTCTGAAATCTTGATTGACACAGCCCGGAACCTCTGGGTGGATTCCATGATTTCCCCTGAGGGGAGAGTTGTCAGGAATCTGGACTCCCAACTCTCTGCATGCACCTGCAACTTACTAGCAAAAGGTACTGATACGAAAGAATGGGTCGCCCTAGTGTCAAACAGTGTAGTAGCTAAATGCTGAAAAATAACTATTTGACCTGTTACGACCGTGGAGGCGCTGGCAACTTCTTCCTTTGTGAGGGAAAAGACTCTGGCATTGGTTGAAACTGGTACTGCTTCCAACCTTCCCTGACTGATCTGAGGTCCCTCCAGTATAGTAGGCATGTAATGTAACTGAGGCTTGCCTCCATACTGTACGGACTGCTGAGGGAGTACCTTAAACTTGTTCGGGCAGTCTTTGGATCTGTGTCCCTCTTGTCCACATGAGTAGCACCCAGTTACACCTAAAAGGCATGCTCCTGGATGGGTCCTCCCACACTTAGGACAAGGTGGATACCTAGCTTGCTTGTTCTCTAGGTTTCCTTTTTGGCTGCCAGGCCACTGCTTCCTTTTGTGGTTCTTGTTCTTCCAGTTCTGGTTATTTGGCGGAGGCTTCTGGCCTCCTGTTGTCTTGCTCTCAATCAGGACTGGCTTCTGCTGTGTTTGTTGTGCCTTGATGTTATTCAGATAGTGCTCTGAGATTAGTGCACTACTGACCAACTCCTCGCTGGTCTGGGGTCGGTGCATCCCGCTGTTCACGTTGAGTGCTATCTCAGGGTTCAGCATGCGGAGCATCAGTCTGACTCGCTCCTTCTCTGTGCTGACTAGCTCTGGGCAGAGGCGAGCTAGTCTGTTGAACTTCGCGACTGCTTCTCCCACTGGTAGGTTACCTTGTCTGAACTCCATGAAGTCCTCGTAGTGCTTGTTGGTAACCCGCATGTGGAAGAACTCCTCATAGAACTCTTGCTCGAAATCTGTCCAGCTCATTTGGTTGACTATCCTCTTACTCTTGACCCGCTCCCACCACATACGAGCATCTCCAGTTAGGCAGAAGGAGGCACATTTGACCTTCTCGACTTCTGGCCAGTCAAGAAGCTCCATTGTGCTCTCTAAAGTCTTGAACCAAGCCTGAGCATCCCAGGGCTCAGTCGTGCCTGAGAAGCTTTCAGGTTTCAGCCTCTGCCACTGGAGGAGGTATGCTTCTTGTCTTCGGTTCACGGCAGGGGTCTCCTGTGGGACTGGTGGAACTTCAGCCACCACTGGAGTTCCCACTCCTGCTGTGGGTGGTGTAGGGGGCACTGGGTGCTGATTTGCCATCAGTGTGGCGATGGTCTTCTGTTGCTCTGTAATCTGAGCTTGCATTTGAGCAATGACTGCCATCAGGTTTGGCTGTTCTGTGCCAGGCTCACTGTTATCTTGAACTGGAGTTCTGTTCCTTGCATTAGGAGCTCGGCCTCTTCTTGCCATCTAATAATGCATAAGGGAACAAGAAATCACCACTACATCTCTAGGTATAAACTTGTCTTCTTACTTAGCAACCTAATGTCCATTCTAGGGATTAAACATGGTTCCGTGATACTAAGGTATTAAACATGCTTCCTTGTTCTATGCACATATGAGTAAGTACTTAAGCATTTCTCTATACTGCAATTAAATAAAGGAGCAATAGAAAAACTGAAACTTAAAACTTTCTTACTTGAAGACGGCAAGGTTGATGCTGATGTGTGTGTGATGCTGGAGAATGGGAACTGCTCTGATACCAACTGTAGCGACCCGCCTTCTCTACCTTAGACGGACCGTTACTTTGTCTACTTCTTGACTCTAATGCAATTACTAAAATGCGGAACTTTCTTAAACTCTTTTTTTTTGTATTTAATCTATCTAAGAATGATATTCTAACTTTAATAGTCATGCATTTAAACTTATCACACAAGATTCTATAATATTACTAAAGCATTATGGAATATGAATGTAACTTTTCTAAGCATATTTAAAGCAATAAAACTTAATTCAAAACTAACAACATCTTGGCACATGCAATAATATTTCTAGAACTTCATAGAATGTAAATCTTACTTTTCTACCGAATTCACAAGCATTTTAAGCACAATTAGGACTTAGTCCAAAAAGGAAATAATAATAAGCTCAAGGATAAGTCTAAAATGTAATGTATCCACATGTTAAACTACTCATGCCCTTGCTCATCTAATGCATTCACAAAAGTATGCATACTAATTGAAATAACATGGAAATCTTCATTCTACAAAATTGAACATGTAAAACTATCCGAACATAAATGTTTAATAAACTCCATAACACAATAACTTGAAATTTGGAAATCTTAAACATTGCGTTTCAATTAAGCTAAACTGTCTCATCCCAAGGATCTCTCCAAGGTCAGCCACCACACACACGTCACTCAGCACCGCCTCGTCGCCTTCCTTCAGAATCGCTTGCCTTTACCTTTATCTGCAGTAAGAGGAAATGCAACTAATAAGCATAAAGCTTAGCAAGTACTATCTAGCTCACTAAATCTCGAAATGTGCAAGCATGCTTTTTCAACGATAGAATTTACATGAGATACTTTTATGCTTAAAAGAAACACTAAAACATGTATAACTCAAAACATGCATACTCAAGCATTAATAAGTCTTAACTCACTTTTTCTTGGCTTAACTTGAAACTTTAGCAATTCTTTAACTTTAAGTCTTTCTTTAACTTTTAGAAAACTGCCTTAAACTTTAGAAAACTTTGCTAAAGCATATACTTGAAAATAATAACTCACTTGGATCCACTTAAGACGTAAGTACCATCTTATGCGCGTTCCCTAAAAGGTTGGGGTAGCGAGCCGCCAATCCTAATAGAGCAGACCTTGGTCTACCAGGGCCAAGACCTTGGAATTGGACACCTGGATTTCTTTAACGATGCCCTTGGACGCCGGGTACTGGCCTTAGAAAATAATATAGCTTTTCTCTCTTTTCTTTCTTATCTTTAAATGCCTTGGCATTTTATCGAACACCTTGTGTGCCCAAATCCCTAAGTCTTGACTTTTGGGGATTTCGTAAGGCCTTGGTCTTCTCTTTTCTTTTTCTTTATCTCTCTTTTCTTTTCTTATAGATTTCTTAGACCCTAACCTCATATAGGGTACTCTATCAAATATATATAAGCACATAATGAATTAAGATCACATGCAAAATCTTAAACTAAAAGTAAATATCTCTTTTAAAACTTTTAAGGGAAATTCTTGCGGAAAACCGCCTCTTACTGCAGGTGAGCAGTACTTACTTCGATATCTTGGACTTACAACCAAGAACGGCGTCGGAGGTTCCGGAGAAACTCGGAGTTTCGGAGATTTTTTGCGCTCACGCGTTCCTCTCATCGCGGGGATTCCGAATATTGGAAGATCTCTCGGAGGAGAGCCTTGGCCGGCCACCGGAGGAAGCCTTAGGGCTTGGTGTGTTTTCGCCCAAGGGAGGAGAGAGGGGCGGCGTGAAGGTTTGGGCGAGGAAGAGAGTTTGGTTGAGAGAAAATAAAATTTCTCTCTTTAATTATCTATTTATACTTATGGGGGCGAATTTACCTAATTATACCTTATCTATTGTTTCGCTCAATCTATTTCAACAAAACAAACCAGCGCAGCTGGTCCGCCCATCCTTCTCTCACAGCGTAGGTGAAGTGTTTGATTCCCACCTATACGATTTTCTGTTTTTCTTTTTTTTAAAATACTAAACGGACTCGGAAAATTCCATAAAAATATTCTAAAAATTCCTAAAAATATCTAGAATATTTCTAAAACATTTTTAAATAGTTCTAAGGACTTAAAATGGAAATATTTGGGGCGTTACAAGAAAGACACTACTTGGGCTAGGTGTGACGTAGTTAGTCTAGTGGGGACTAACACAAACAGACCATGTCCTGAACCAAGTGGGTATAAGGTGGTGAAGGGAATGAGGCACGATTCATTAGAGTTGCTGAAGGATTTCAGAATAATTTCTTCTGGGGTCAAACCGTTGATCTTTCGATTAATTGGGGATCATGATGTACTACTAGGTGCCACTCATGATCGTTCTATAATTGGTTGATTATAGACGGCCAACATAAATCGAAAGCCTATTTAGTCACACGCACTACGAGTAATCCGAGGGATTTAAAACGAGTTGAAAATTGGATTTTCCGATCAAGAGAAATAAGTCGAATCTGAGTTAATCAGAGGCGCAATGGAAGCTAAAAATGGCTAAGTCTTTTGAAGGCTTTTTTGGGCGAATTAAATGAGTTTAATTCGCGGTGGTTCGCTTTGTGATGGCCGGCCAAAGAGGGTGCCAAACCTCTTTGTTTTGGCCGGCCACTTATTGGGGAGAAAACCAATTATTTGGTTTAATTAATAAAATAGATCTAGCGCGATTTATTTTATAAATTATGGATAAATAAATTTGTATAAAGAAATTTATATAAATAAATTTATAGAAATTTATTCTTTTATGGAAGTTAAAATAATCCACGAATTGGTTTATTTTAATTTTATAAAATCAATTATGAATTGATTTTTCCATAATAAGAAAGTTTATAAATTTCTTATAAAATTTATTCCATAATAAAAGGAGAGATTAATTAGTTTTATTATAAAGTTAGTTATAATAAAACTTGGTAATTCATAAGAGAATTTATAGGATAAATTTCTTATGATAACTAATTAGTTTTATTATAAAGTTAGTTATAATAAAACTTAGTTTAAACGGAATAATTCATAAGAGAATTTATAGGATAAATTTCTTATGATAACTAATTAGTTTTATTATAAAGTTAGTTATAATAAAACTTGGTTTAAACGAAATAATTCATAAGAGAATTTATAGGATAAATTTCTTATGATAACTAATTCCGTTAAGAGGAGACTTAGCAAGGGAGATGCAACTATATAAGGAACCAAAGGGAAGCCTTTATTCCTAATCAATAATCGAGTATTGATATAGAGCTCTCTCTCTCTCTCTTTATTCTCTTCTCCTTCCCTTCTCCCCACCTAGGGCCGGCGCCCACCTTGAGACACCTAGGGTCGGCGGCCCCTCTTGAGTGCTAGGGCCGGCGCACCTCCTCCCAACCTTGGTTGCCGTGAGCTATCAAGAAGAAGGAGAAGCCAAACAAGAAGAAGAAGAAGCGGATCACATCTCCTTCCCTCTCGGAATTCGATTCTGTTTCTTTGGTGGTTAGTTTCCTGTTTATTCTCTTGTTCTTCTTTGTTGTGCCTATAGAGAATCTAATAGTTCTCGTCGGCACAAAACTCGTGACTTTGCGAAGTCATCCCGAAAAGAACTCGGCGTGGACGCGAATAGAGGCAGAGCTTCCAAGGGACGCTACGGTTGGATCTCGTCCCTTACTTCGAGTTACGAGAGGTATAATGTAAATTAGTTTACTTTTCCGCAAAGTTTTAATTTATGATTATGTCAACACACCATAAGGTTGCATGCTAGATACGAGGTTAAAATAATTTAGGAAATTATTTTATGCTAATTCTTCCGCTGCACGTAAAAATTTAAAATTTTACGAACCCGTATCCTTGTCGACATGCACCCGGTCCCAACACAGACATTAGGGCGTCCGAAGTATGGGAAGTGGCAGAAGGGTTGACAGGTGACACGCTGACGGAAGGATCTACCAAGGCCTCAGGGGTGGGGGCAACGGCGCCGAAGATGGCCGGCAGGCAAACCGAGGAATCTCCAATGGGGACGGCGGGCGGAAAGTCCGCGGTAGGGGCCACGTACGGAACAACGACCCAAGAAGCAGAGCGAGCCTCTGGCTCCAGAGCTGCTCTCTTTCTCTTTTTCTTCCCCTGCTTCCCCCGAGAAGCAGAGTGTGCTTCTGAGTCGGAAGCCGCCCTCTTTTTCTTCTTCTCCAGGTGTTTACTGGAAGAGGGGCGGCACAGGCCCCCTGCGGGCGAGGAGGCTCGTCGGCGCGGGGGAGAAAGGCGTGGTTGGACAGTTGTGGAGGGAGCGGCCTTGGAGGCAGTAGGAACCCACCCCTGTGCGGTCGGGGTCGGGTTGCCTGGGGAAACCTCTGCCGTCGTGCCTTCTCTAGCAGCTAACGCAGAAGCAACCCGCGCCCGTAGCTCGGCCCGCTCTAGCCTGAAACCTTTTTTCAGGGCCGTAGCTAGCAGTAGGGAGACTGCGAAAGCAAAACAGGCTCAGGCATGACTAAGGGATATACTTGGCAGACATCGGAAGACTTACCAGTGTTAGGTAAAGGAGGAGCGGGGCTCGGGCTAAGACCGAACGTGGAATGAATCCCCTCCTTTAGCAAAAGTCCGCCGTGGAAGTGCCTGTCCTCCAGTTCGGCGACGACCTCCAAGTAAGCGGCGGAGGTACGATAATGTCGGGGGAGAGTCTCCGAAACAAGAAGCCCCTCGACCCAGGTGGTAGGCCAGCTCGGGTCGGCAATCGGCCCAACGAAGAAGTACCGCTCTTTCCAGCCCTTGTTTGAAGTAGGCAGGTTCAAGAGGAAGGAGGTTTTGGCTTGAGCTTGGAAAAAGAAATCACCCACTTCCTGCTGTTTGGGGTAAAAGAAGTAGTGAAAGTTCTCCGGTATCAGGGGAATCTCGAGAAGGGAGAAAACGATGGTCGAGCCACATATCATGCGTATAACATTGGGAGCTAGCTGAGATAAAGGAATCTGGAAGTATTCGCAGACTGCAGCAATAAAGGGGTGGACGGGGAAACGGAGGCCAGCTTGGAGATGGTCCCGAGACAAAGTAATATAGCCCAAGGGGGCAGAATTCGGGCGCTCGTGTGATTTGGGAAGAAGCGGGTGGAGGTCGGCAGGAAGCAGGAAGTCCGATTGAATGTGGAGAAGGTCATGGGTAGTAAGGGTCGTAATCAGGGTGGAGTACCAAGGTTGGGGCGGAGATGGAGACGGAGAAGAGGAGGCCATCGAAGAAGGTAGAAGAGAGAGGCTAACCGGTGAGAAGGAGTCGCCGAGGGAAAGTTAAGACGAGGCCGCAACCCTAATGATACTTAAGGCGGCGGAGGACCAGGGACGGTTTCGAACGCGTGAAGAAGAAGCGGGCAGGCGAGGTGTTCCGCTTTAAGGAAGTAGGCGAGGAGTGCCAGTCGTCTGATGAGAGATTGGATGAAACGTGTGATCTAGCTGAAGGCATCCGATCAGACTTGGATAATACTCGAGGCAGCGGGATACAGACGCATTGGAAATGTCGCAATAAATGACGGTCAACCCTTCCGATGGGCGCGCCAGGCTCGGACCAGACTTGTGGTCCAGTCAGTCGGACTACGTACCTCCTTCGACTAGACTTGAGGGAGATGCTTATGATCCCGGGCCAGCTTGCGTGTAGCCTGGCCCGGCAGCCTGGCGCTCAGTCAGGGAAAATGGCTAGTGATCTGGACGATCCCGCTGGACAAGGGGCACGCAGGCTTAGGCCCCTTGGGTTTTCGTGTCAAGGCCCATACAGGCCTATAGTAGCTTTCTATTGAGTCAGATAGGATCGGGCCGAAGGAGTTATCCCCTCTATGCCCCCAGTCAGCACCCTCCTAGGCCCTCAGTCGGCCTCCTTACCTCTGTGCCCCCAGTCGGCACCCTCCTAGGCCCTCAGCCGGCCTCCTTACTCTGTGCCCCCAGTCGGCACCCTCCTAGGCCCTCAGCCAGCCTCCGTACCTCTGTGCCCCCAGTCAGCACCCTCCTAGGCCCTCAGCCGGCCTCCTTACCTCAGTGCCCCCAGTCGGCACAACCACTCCCTGACATCGGGCTACCAGTAGCTGTACGGGGTTGGCGCGAAACCCTGGTCGTCCTGGCCGCCAACGGCGGATATCTCGCTGAGGCATCAATATGCCTGACACATCTTTGCCCCCGTACCTCGACCACATGCCCTGATGTCAGACCGAGCGGTGTCCAACGGCGCCAACTCTTAAGTTGACAGGGCATCTTTCCTTAATACAGCATGTGCCGCTTTGCCCTGCCACCCCTGGACGCGTATTACCTTTTCCTCACTACGCGACAGCAGGTGGCAGGTGAGGCAAAACCTGTCAACTTCCCCGGCTACATAGGCTTCTCACTCCGCATTTACCAGGTACGCGCGATAGTGCAATTGGGCTACTGTTCTATTGCTTTCCATCATCATCGTCGGATACTGACTTGACCGTTGGAGTGTCTGGCCGGAGACTTTTCCCGGCGGGTTCTAACGGTCCCTGTCTTGCAGGTTGGAAGCGATCCAGCTCGTCACGCCACTTCAGCGACCTCTCCCTCCTCGGATACTCGTTCAACTGTAAGGGCGTCCGACTCACTTCGCGACAGGATCACCCTTAGATCCCATCTGTTTTCTTGCTTCTCTTCTCCGTAGAGTTTCGTATGTTTTAATGAGTTCGGAGGCTCGGAAGATGTTTCTTTGTTGTTCATGAATCAAATCTAATTGCATGTTTGAAACTCTCTCCATTTCACTACCCTTATTTCTTCGGCTCCCCCTCTCTATTGAATCTAATCTACAACTCGTGTGAATTTTCTAAATTGTGGGTCATCAGAATCATATGAAACGAGCATTTCCTTGCTGCTTTCATCCTCTGTAGATCCAGACAAAAGCCGGCGTTTAGCTAACATAGGAGGTAAGAGAGAAAAAAATGATTAATAATGTTGGATAACGTCAAATCTCAGATGATCGGTACGATTTCACGGAAATTTCTCACTGGCTGTCAAGATAAATTGAGAAGAGCTAGTGGTCCAGAAGTCCAACCTCCCAGAGTTTGTGTTCCATGTGGAGAAAAAATTTCTAAGTTTCATTTTTGAAAATATATCGTAATTGAGGATCCAATCATAAATATCTGAGATGACAATTAATTATCTTTCCGTTGCACCTTAGCTCTGAGCGCTAACAGAGGAGATAGAAAAGGACTACTAGAAGGTCGCTGATAGGATGAACGAACATACAAAAAATAATCAAGGTATCACATGATGCTTCTCAATTGTCATAATCTTTCTCAGTCTTTCACTTTCTGATTTGGTTTTGCTTTCTGAGGCCTCATATTCGGAACTCCTGAGCAAAGCACATCCTACAGCTTCTCGTGGTACTAAAAATATGCTAATCCTTAAATTTGTAGTGTAGGACAATAAGAACACAAATTTATATATACATTTGTGGGAAAACTTTCATACATAGATTCTTTTCTTGATGTTTTAATTAGTAACTGGTAGAAAATTTTTATGGGATCGGATCAGTTGTCCTTAGTTTATCATTGTTTTTCTTGATGTTCTAAATCTTCATTGTCACTTGCTATAAGTTTGTAAGGTTTCTGATACGGCGAAAAAGGGAAGGGCAATGGAGGATTGAAAAGGCAAAACTCCTGGCTGACGTGTAGTCAAAATTTGACTAATATGGCAACCTGAGTATGTTGTCGATCGGATCAACCTAAGACAATTGGTCGATCGGACGATCTTGGTAACCAAGATTGTTCCAAGTAACTCGACCAACCAGCTCGAAGGTTGTTAGCAGGTTGGCCGATGCCAACACATGGTCTATGCTCCCATCAATACATGAGCTCTACTCCCGGCTCTCTAGTCGGCTCTGTCGACCGGACATCCCACTCGGCTCTTATCGACCCACAGACTATGCTCCCACAAACACACGAGCTCTAGTCCCGCCAAAACACGGGCTTTGCTCCCGGCTGTATGTTCGGTTCCACTGACTAAACACCCCATTCGCCCCCTACCGACCCGATGCTTCATTATATATATATATATATATATATATATATATATATATATATATATATATATATCTTTTACTATAATTATGTGAATATGGGTGAAGGAGGGCAGGCATGTCAATCAAGGGTGGAGTCACATTTTGTCCTACTCTGGGCTTTAGTCCGGGAGCCCAACGACAACGAGAGGAGTTGCAGTTAGGAATAATGGCGGAAGAAAGAGAGAACATGTGCGTCTAAGAGAGAAAGGTAGTTAGGTTTTGTTTTTCGATTAGCCCATCCGGAATCAACTAGAGGGCTAAAGAATTTATGTCTATGCCATTGATGCCAATCACATCCTAAATACTTACATTATATATTCAATCAATTTCACATGCAAAATGATGGTGTCAGTCACCGACTCCTTAGACCATCTCCAACCATAAACACCATTTTGGTGTCACTTCAACACCAATTTGGTGTCACTTCAACACCAAATTTTTTTTCCACTCCAACCAAGAGACACCATTTCTTACACTAAAAAAAATATTCCTTAGAATATTCTATTTTTCCATCTTATAATTTATTATTCAACATACATATTAATTTTAACATATATATTAATATGTTAAATATTTTTATTATGATCATAATTATTAATAAAATTAATATTTTTATGGTACATAATAATTAATTTTAATTATGATCGTTATATTTTATTTTTAATTAAAAAAATAAATATTAATACTTTCTTCTTAATTTCGGTGGAAATAATTTAATAGACATACTATTATTTAAAGATAATACGTAATCATAAACAATTAAGATAAAATATTTTAAATATTTTCACAAAACAGCTAATACTTTATTGAAAATACATTACACGAAACAACTAACACTTCATTCAAAATACATTTTACAAAATAACTAACACTTCATTGAAAATACATTACACAAAACATCTAACACTTATATATTTTAATTATCAGAATTACCATATTGTTCCCACAAATGCTCAATTAATGCATTTCTAAGGGCAAAGTGAGCATCTCTATTTTTGATACCTTCATATCTAGTAAAAAACTCTTGAAATCGGGTATTGTCATCTACTGATATATCAACATTTGCAGCCGACGAGTCTTCACCTTGATCAATAATTGATGCATTTAGGTCGCGCTCATCTTCAATTATCATATTATGCATAATAATACATGAAGTCATTATATCATGTAAAACATTCTTCTGCCAAAAAGTGAAGGTCCGGCAACAATTGCAAAGCGTGATTGAAGCACTCCAAATGCTCGCTCAACATCTTTTCTGCATGCCTCTTGTTTCATTGCAAACAACTTATTCTTTGTACCGCGTGGATCATGAATTGTTTGAACAAGTGTAGACCATTTTGGGTAAAATTTACAAAATAAATTCAATTAAATTAAATAATAATATTTAAGAATATTTTAAATATAAATTTAATATTATAATACATTTAATTAAATCATGCAACACTTATATAAAATATTTTAAATATAAAATTAATATTATAATATATTTAATTAAATACAAATATAATATTATAATATATTTAATAATAAAATAATCACTTGCACCAATTTGGTGCAAGTGAATAGTGCGGCACCATATTGGTGCCGCACTATTCACTTGCACCAAAATGGTGCCCATTTTAGTGTATCCATTGGAGATAAATGGTGCCTCTTCAACACCATTTTGATGTTTTAGTATATCCATTGGAGATGGTCTTAGACGAATTCACTCCTAGAGTCTTTCGATCAAAGTATGTCATTCGAGGATTGACATTGCTGACGTAACCCATCCGACGATCAAATCAATGCTAGGCCGAAAGAAGGAAGGTTAATTAGCATGCACAAGAGAGCATTTAAGAGATCGAAAGGGAAAAACAAACAAGATTAACCTTCGTATGTGAGAAGAAAAGCATACCTTCGCGGAGACTTATATAGACACGAAGGGGAAGGTCCGCGTAGACCACTACACAAACTTTGAGCGGGTTAAATGGACAACCGCATGAGTGAGGCGTTGTCCACTAACCAACCACACATGGGCCTTCACGCCAAAAGCGAAAACTATTGGTCCGTACCATTGGTTTTATCTGGTCATTAACCCAACGTTGCTTTCCGAATGAGAGCTAGGTCAGACTGATGGATAGACTGGTCAAGCTCCATATCAACTCATACCAATCGAGCCAACTAGTAGGACCATTCTAGGGCAATCAAATAATTTATGGTTTAGCCCACAAACTATACATTTAAGTTACAATAGGGGCTTATGCTGCATCAAAACCAAACAACAAAGGAACAATGATTAATGGCATGAATTGAAAGGATTGAAGCATGGAGGAATGATAATGCATTCGATATTAAGAGTTGAACATGTGATAAAATTTGAGGATTTCATTTTTCATCAAAACATTAGAAAGCTAATTAATTAAGATGATCGAAGGATATAGTGGCATTTTCATAACATAATTGCTATGAAATTTAAGAATCACTTGATTTTTCTGATCTTCGTAAAATCAGCAGTTTTATGAAGTAAAATAGACTACGAGTACATTTTTTTCCTAATCAAATGAGTAGATTGGTCCCCCAATTACATAACTATGTATAAAAAAATGATTAACTAGATTGGATAATGTTGAACCTTATGAGATGACCATCTCGGTCCTACGAAAGTTTCTCACCGACTATAAAGGTAAATCAGGAAACGCTCACGGCGGGTGGTCCAAAGCCCAACATCTCACGGTTGTGCGTCCCATTTGGAAGAAAAATTCATACAAAATTTGTCATAGCTAGGGCTCGAACCGCAAGTATTTGGGAGATAATTAATCACCTTTCCGCTGTACCATAACCTCAAGGCCCCAATTACATAACTATGATCTAACTATTGATGGTTAGGGTTTAAAATATTTCATATTTGACAATTAGTGAGTCATCACCTAATGAAACTTGCTATAGTATTTAATGTAGCAGATATTATCTGGCCAAGACTTTTTGTAATCACATTAATTCATACGAGATATCAACTTCCTCCATTGTTGAATTAGTCGTATATATATGGTAAGGTTTAGGGTGAGAACTATTCGATAGAGAAATTTAAAATCAAACCTAAATAGTTAGATTCAAATATATTTTATTTAGGTTTAGCAATAATTAAAATTTAAATAGGAGCTCGACAACTTGACAATAATTCTAACTTTATTAATTTGTATATACTATTGAACTCGACCTAATCCAAGGTGATGTTATAATTCAAATGATTTTGTTAAATAAACAAATGTAGAAGTGTTGGGTTAGCTTTGATAGAGGACACATCCAATTTGAATAGCTCTCTCTCTCTCTCTCCGTTTCTTTGCCTCCGAAGATTATTCTTTATTAGCCCAACATTGTTAACCGCGAATAGTAGGGTGACATTGCTCTTGATTAGCAACCAATAATTTTTAAATTAATATTCGGTACAGTTTACTAATTTTCAGAATTTAAGATTATTATATATATATTAAACCCAATGAATACAGTTCAGCCTTTCATCACTATTATTATCGGCATTGTTCTCCAATACAAATAATCAATTTTTTGTGTTCTCCAATAATAATAATAATAATAATAACAATACAATTAATGGTGAATTGAACCGTCTTTCATAATTTAGCTCAGGACAATTAAAAATTCTTACTATGTCGTTGATCCCGTTGATTGTTCATCAACGGCCTATTCTTCTAAATAACCATTAAAAAGGTAGACCCTCACATCAAGTTGAAAATTGGCCATTTATTTTGAGCCACAATGCAAAGTACTAATCAAATGGTCTCCATTCAAGCAATCGGAACGCAAACCTCATTATACTCATGTTTGTTGCTTGTAGCTCTTTGTCAATAATCTTGCCTTTTATTTCTCCAGTTCCCATTTGACATTCTTATTGGCCATGTACATCCACTTCACACTAATAGCTTCATGGCATTTTGATAGAGAAGTAAGCTCCCAACCTTCGTTCTTCTCTATAGCTTTCGTCTCCTCATCCATAGTTTTTCTCCACTCATCATCTTTGATTATTGAATCTTTAAAATGAACAACTTGCTCACTGACCTAAAGACAAATGGGATTAAAGGAATGACACGTTATATAAGTCTTGAATGTTGCTCGTTTTTTGTTCCCTTAAATTATCTTTCGTTGATGTTTTAGCATTTGAGGTTGACGGCAAACCTTGTTCTATAACTTAGCTTGCTCTTCTTCTTATATCATGTTAGTGCTCCGATTCCAATTATTGTCATCAATAAACTTAATTTTTCTCCTTTGGATCAAAATGTTTGTAGGCGTGGGATCTAGCTAGTGTCATCGTTTGATGAAGATCCATAGAATACTCTTTATCATTGAATTTGTTTTGCCTTTAATCTAGAATATGTGCATATGCTGTACATTTGAAAACTTTAAAGTGAGACACACTTGCCTTGCATTTGCTCCATGCTTCTTGTGGAATTTGCCTTTCCATGTTCTTTGTAGACATCTATTGAGCAAATAGACCACAATTGATGGCATCGATCCAAAATTCTTTTTTACCATGTGCTTGATTTTTAATATGTTTCAAACCATGTTGAGTATGGTTTGTTTCTTCCTTTAAGTGACTCCATTTGTTGAGGAGAGTAGCCTCATGCCATGAGATTTGCAAAAAAACGTCAAATTTCTTGGATGTCAATTCTCCTCCATGATCTAATACCATCGCCTTGATAGTATAACCATTCTAGTTTACAACCAATGTGATAAACATTAGAAAATCCAACAACCTCTAAATGAGATTGGAGTAATTGGCTAACATATGTCAGTGTAGATCAATTGAAGTTACTTCTTTGCTTAGTTGAAAGACACCTTCTAAAAGATTTTTCCTTGAATGTTTAACAAAATCACATTCCTGACAAATCTTATTAGGAGCATCATCATATGGTGCAATCAAGCCTGCCTTTCACCATCTTCTTACTTGACAACAGCATTAAACAACTACTACGACAGCAAGGAAAAAAACAACAACAACAACAAGTACGACAGCAACAACAAAATCAAAGTTTATATGCCCAAACCTTAAGTGGTAATGCCAAGAGTCATCATCCATGCAACAACTTAACTATTTGGCAACAAAATGAGTGATTTTCAGGACAAATGTATATATATATATTTTTTCATTATAGGTACTTGTAAAATCATCCTATTTTCCTTTCTTCAAGATAAACCTCTATTTTTTTATTTGCATATCATAGCATCTCTCCAAGAGTTGGTTAATATTAGAAATGTTTGTTTCTAAGATGGGCGCATAAGAAATACTATAGAAGAATTATTGGCTAATTTAGAAATGTTTGACGATCCTCTGGATTAAAGAAAGATAGAGTAAAAGTAATAGGAAAAAGAGGGACAGAATGAGCAATTTTGCATTTTTAAAATTTAATGTACAAAACAATTATACAACTAAACTAAACAGAGCATTGTTAATGGTTGTCCTTTGATGATAATGAGTATACACATTGATAGGATTCTTTTATAGTTGTCCTATACATGATGAGACTTCTTATAGCTGTTCTGTACATGATAAGCTTTCTTACAGCTATCCTATATTTGATAACATAGTTTGCCTATGCTTGTAGTTGCTTCTCATGTATAGGTTTTTAAATTTTTTTCTACAACACTCCACCTGAAGTTTGGCTTGTCAACATCCAAAACTAGATTTGCTAAGGATGCTCTCTAATTGCTGCGAAATGGACCCCTTTGTAAAGGTATCAGACAACTGCTCATCCTTCCTTAAATATGCTTTGTTCTTTCGTAGAATACTAGATATTAACCAACATGATTTGTTGTTTGATTGTGGCAGTAGAACTTCATTGAGTTTGTAATTTCAAATCTTGAATCTTAGGCTAATGCTTTAATCAAATTAACTAGATAGCATTTACTAAATTTACTAGATAGCTCAAATTAAGGATTTAGTTACAGTGGATGGCAGGTTTTTTCTATGTTCATTAACAAGGTTCTTGAGGAGTTGAGTTGGTTGGTTAAGGCATATATTAACCTTTTAAGCAAATCCACTAGCAAGGTTCTCACAGGTGTCAAGTTAGTGAAATGTTTTCTCAGATGGCTTCAACAGATTTAGTATATTAACACTAGGTTTTATCATGTTCGCTAATTAGGTAGGTGCTTGAAAGGTTTGAGTTAGTTAGGGCACATACTTGTCTTGGACCTATTTACATCAGAATTTAGTTGACCCTAGCCATTGGCCCATCAATAAATGGGTTTCTAAGAGGTCGAGTTGCTAAACATATACCATCTAGCAACTTCATATGGGTTATTGTTGCCAAATGTTGGGATCATGTAGAATTTATTCTATGGACGAACAAAAAAAAGGTGGAATCGTTACCTTAGCGGCCTCATAAGTTTCCAAAGAGAGGCAAACCACGATTATCGCTGGTGTGGTGAGACGCCTGGGGTCGAGGGAATTAATGCCAACAGACCGGGTAGGGATCCTCTGATCCCAAAATCTATGGTCCATCCTTGGTCCACACTAAAATTGCGGCCGGATCGTGATTGCGATCCGGCCGCAATTTGTTTCGATCCCCTCTAGGGTTCACCGTGCCCCTCAGGTTATAGTTTGGGTTCGGGCGGGTGGCCGGAGGCCACCCGACGACCTAAACCCTAAATCTAAAACCCTAAACCCTAAGTCCTAAATCTGGATTTAGGGTTTAGGTCGTCGGGTGGCCTCCGGCCACCCGTCCGAACCCAAACTATAATCTGAGGGGCACGGTGAATCCTAGAGGGGATCGAAACAAATTGCGGCCGGATCGCAATCACGATCAGACCGCAATTTTAGTGTGGACCAGGAATGGACCAGGGATTTTGGGACCAGAGGATCCCTGCCCCAGCAGACCAGGGTTTTATCCCCATGCGTAACTGGCGACCCTCGAACCTGTGACCTCGACGAAATCGACCAGGCGTCTTACCATCCGATCCAGTCCGTGGGGACGAATTTATTCTATAGAGAACCATCGTGATGACCCAAAAAGTACATGAATTACAATTTTATATCATATCCGTACTAAATCTATGTTATCGGGCAAGGGATTCTGATTAAAATGGACCAAATCTCATCATTAAACTCGGGCAATCCTAACCAACTTTACAGTATCAAAATGCAACTTAATTTCATATATTATCCAAGTTCTAAAATACTTGGAAACATGATTGTTGCTTATTTTCCATTTTTCTTTTGCATGTGAGGATAATATAAGATCTCTAAAAGCCAACATGCTAAGCTACCACAACATACCTTCATTTGGACTCCACCAAACAATTCGTCCTCAACGTCTTTATCAATTCGTTCTAAAATTAATATAAAAAAAATAAATCATATAAATTATTAGTCTGGATATTATGATTAATTTATGAAAAAAATATATATACTAATTTTATTAAATTTTAATTTCAAACCTCATGATAATAATATCCACGTATTAATCCGCTCAGCAATCGAAACCAACTAATTGGTAAAAAAACAGTACGCTTCAGTAGCTATCATTTGTGGCTGTCGTCGTCTCGAATAACAAGCAAAACGACAAAGAGGAATTGGCTCCGCCACTTGCCGTTCCTCGTCTTCTAGAAGAGCAGCCCGAGAACAAACGGTCCAGATTCATCTGTGTCTTCACAGGGCGCCCATGATTCCTCAGGAGACAATCAGGGATCAGATTTGGTTGAAAATATGATTGTTAATCACCTTCTAGAAGCGCATGCGGGGGCCTCCGTGGCCATGTGATGAAAGCAACGCGCAGTGCGGGTGTGTGTAGGAAGAACCACTCCGCGTCTCTCATCGGATCAACGCCCATTCCTTCCATCCTGCGGCTGATGCGTCTCCCGCATAAGGAAAATATACAGAAGATCGCACCTAAAACCTCTGCATTTTTCTAGTGCGGTCGCCACCACCGTTTATTTTATGCGCCGCGCTTCCGCCCTTTTTGAAGTGAGCTCGTCGGTGGATCGGAGCAAACGCTGCATCGCAATGTTCGGAGCCCTAATCTGCCTCTCGAGCGTCGGCGGCGTGGCGATCCGGCCGAGAGCGGTACTATCCACGTCCTCCGGGAGGAGGGCGAGGAGCCCGCATGAGGTGCTCAGGGTGCAGGAGACGGCGACAGCGGCGGAGATCAGGGCGGCGTACCGGTCCATGGCGAAGAAATTCCACCCGGACGTGGCGGAGGAACGGGGAGCCGACGACTTCATCGAGATCAAGCGGGCGTACGAGGCGCTGTCGGACCCGGCGGCGAGGTCGCCGTGCGGCCCCTCGATGCGGTGTCGGCAGAGGGAGGCGGGCGTTCCTGGTGCAGGGCTACTCCGTTGGAGGAGGTGGGAGACGGATCAGTGCTGGTAGTGGTAGAAGGCGCATTCCACCCGCCTCTGGATTTTCTCTTTAGTTCTCGGTGTCGAGGAGGGTTGTGAGAATATTTTCTTTTCTTAATGCTCCTTTTGCGCAAACAAATTTAAAACGACAATTTACCAAAGGACGTACGTAGCAATTGAAAATTATTAAATGACGGATCATAGTTTTTATTTTACCAAAAGGCGCAAGACTTTATATGAACTTTCTCTTATACCCTCTTTCTAACTGATGTGTTTCTCTTTCTCTCTCAGTAATAAATTTCGAGACGGTAACACATGCATTTTTAGACTTTTATTTTAAAATATATATTATGAAATCGAAACTAAAAATTTAAGATAAAAATTAAAAAAATATTTCAGTGAAAAATAATTCATCCAACGTGATTTAAAAATATAAATAAATAATTTTTATATTTAATTAATAGAAATTAATATATTTAATAATATTTAATAATATTTAATAAATATATTAATATATAAAAAAGTTTACAGAAATAATAAAAATGTAAAAAAATTAAAAAAAAACGTTTACAAAAATAAAAAAAAATGAAAAACATTAAAAAAAACACAGAAATAAAAAAAACGTAAAGCAGAAATCAAAAAAAACAAATGTGGGCCTAAAATCTATTGATTTCAGGCCCACGCTGGGCCTAAAACATGTTGGGCCTGAAAACTTTTGATTCAGGCACGACGTGGACTGAAATTTATTTTCTATTTTAAAAATATATTAATATATAAAAAAATCTATCAAAACACTTAATTTCAGATTAAAACGCAGGGTCTGATGTCACGCTAGGAAGACCTGAACATAGATGTGATGTCCATCAGTGGGTTTTGGTCAAAATCACTGATATTTCTAAACTACTCCTATTTGATTAGTGATATCTAATATATAGATGTTCAGACACCTAAAACATCATCTCCTACCTCTAAACTCTCAATTCATATAGAGTTTTCAGAAATCCAGATATGGGAGGTCCATCAGTGTGTTTTGGTCAAAACTCACTGATATTTCTAAACTACTCCTATTTCATTGGTGATATCAAATATATAGATGTTTGGACACCTAAAACATCATCTCCTACCTCTAAACTCTCTATTTATATGGAGTTTTTAGAAATCTAGATATAGGAGGTCCATCAGTGTGTTTTGGTCAAAACTCACTGATATTTCTAAACTACTCCTATTTCATTGGTGATATCAAATATATAGATGTTTGGACACCTAAAACATCATCTCCTACCTCTACCCTCTCTATTCATATAGAGTTTTCAGAAATCCAGATATGGGAGCTCCATCAGTGGGTTTTGGTCAAAACTCACTGATATTTTAAACTACTCCTATTTCATTGGTGATATCAAATATATAGATGTTTGGACACCTAAAACATCATCTCCTACCTCTAACCTCTCTATTCATATGGAGTTTTCAGAAATCCAGATATGGGAGGTCCATCAGTGGGTTTTGGTCAAAACTCACTGATATTTCTAAACTACTCCTATTTCATTGGTGATATCAAATATATAGATGTTTGGACACCTAAAACATCATCTCCTACCTCTAACCTCTCTATTCATATGGAATTTTCAGAAATCCAGATATGGGAGCTCCATCAGTGAATTTTGATCAAAACTCATTGATATTTCAGACCCTCTCTATTAATATAAAACGTACATTATATTTAAAACGAACTTTTATATATATATATATATATATATATATATATATATATATATATATATATATATATATATATATATGTATAAAGGAAAAGCAACTTCAGGTTTAAAACCTGAAATCAATCCTGAGCCGGGCCTGAAATCTTAATTTCAAGCCCTGCTTGATTATATAAAATTAATAAATATAAAAAAATAATTAATAGACATAATAATATATATTGATTGGTAAAATTAAAGATATAAGGATAATTTACTAAAACAAGCTATGATTCTACATTATTGTTATATCGTTCTGTGCCAACTGATACATTATGAGAACATCAATGGGTTTTGACCAAAACCCACTGATGGACCTCCCATATCTGGATTTCTGAAAACCCTATATCAATAGACAGGGTTGACCTAGGAGAATATGTTTTAGGTGTCCAAACATCTATACACTCTATATCACCAATGCAATAAGAGTAGTTTAGAAATATTAATGGGTTTTGGCCAAAACCCACTGATATGACTAAACTACTCCTATTACATTGGTGATATCTAATATATAGATGTTTGGACACATAAAACATCATCTCCTACCTCTACCCTCTCTATTCATATGGAGTTTTCAGAAATTCAGATATGGTAGGTCCATCAGTGGATTTTGATCAAAACTCATTGATATTTCTAAACTACTCCTATTGCATTGGTGATATAGAGTGTATAGATGTTGGGACACCTAAAACATCTTCTCCTAGGTCAACCCTGTCTATTGATATAGGGTTTTCAGAAATCCAGATATGGGAGGTCCATCAGTGAGTTTTGGTCAAAACCCACTGATGTTCTCATACTGTATCAGTTGGCACAGAACGATACAACAATAATGTAGAATCATAACTTGTTTTAGTAAATCATCCTTATATCTTTAATTTTGTCAATTAATATATATTATTATATCTATTAATTATCTTTTTATATTTATTAATTTTATATAATCAAGCAGGGTCTGAAATCAAGATTTCAGGCCTTGAACCTAATCTTGCTTTTCCTTTATATATATATATATATATATATATATATATATATATATATATATATATATATATATATATATATATATATATATATATTATACGTAAACAGTATATATATAAATTAATATATTAAATAATATTTAATAAAATATATTAATAATATAACAAAGATTTAAAATTTAAAAAAGTCTGAAATTTTTTATTTCAGATCAAGCGTGGGTCTGAAATCAAAAGATTTTAGGCCCACGCTGGGCCTGAAATAAAAGTTTCAGGCCCACGTTGGACCTGAAATAAAATATTTCAGGCCCAGCGTGGCCCTGAAACAAAAGATTTCAGGCCCTGTGTCGGCTTAAAATCATGTGTTATGATAGAGTTTTTTACGTAGGGCTGAAACATAAAGAAACAACTCTTTATATTTTTGAAATCATAATAAAAATCATTGAGAAAAATTACTTTACGTGAGAAATTCTAATTAATATAAAACGTACATTATATTAAAAACGAACTTTATATATATATATATATATATATGAAAAGCAACTTCTTCAGGTTCAGGGCCTGAAATCTTGATTTCAGGCCAAGATTTCAGGCCCTGCTTGATTATATAAAATTAATAAATATAAAAAAAATAATTAATACACATAATAATATATATTGATTGACAAAATTAAAGATATAAGGATGATTTACTAAAATAAGCTATGATTCTACATTATTGATTGGTCAAAACCCATTGATATTTCTAAACTACTCCTATTGCATTGGTGATATAGAGTGTATAAATATTTGGACACCTAAAATATCTTCTCCTATCTCTAATCTCTTTATTCATATGGAGTTTTCAGAAATCCAGATATGGGAGGTCCATCAGTGGGTTTTGGTCAAAATCCACTGATATTTCTAAACTACTCCTATTGCATTGGTGATATAGAGTGTATAAATGTTTGGACACCTAAAACATATTCTCTTAGGTCAACCCTGTCTATTGATATAGGGTTTTCAGAAATCCAGATATGGGAGGTCCATCAATGGGTTTTGGGTCAAAACCCACTGATGTTCTCAAAATGTATCAGTTGGCACAGAACGATATAACAATAATGTAGAATCATAGTTTGTTTTAGTAAATTATCCTTATATCTTTAATTTTACCAATCAATATATATTATTATGTCTATTAATTATTTTTTTATATTTATTAATTTTATATAATCAAGCAGGGCCTGAAATCAAGATTTCAGGCCCTGCCCAGCATTGATTTCAGGCCTTAAACCTGAAGTTGCTTTTCCTTTATATATATATATATATATATATATATATATATATATATATATATATATATATATATAAAAGTTCGTTTTTAATATAATATACATTTTATATTAATAGAGATGGCCTGAAATATCAGTGAGTTTTGATCAAAACTCATTGATGGAGCTCCCATATTTGGATTTCTGAAAACTCTATATGAATAGAGAGGGTAGAGGTAGGAGATGATGTTTTAGGTGTCCAAATATCTATATATTTGACATCACTAATGAAATAGGAGTAGTTTAGAAATATCAGTGAGTTTTGACCAAAACCCACTGATGGACCTCCCATATCTGGATTTCTGAAAACTCCATATGAATAGAGAGGTTAGAGGTAGGAGATGATGTTTTAGGTGTCCAAACATCTATATATTTGATATCACCAATGAAATAGGAGTAGTTTAGAAATATCAGTGAGTTTTGACCAAAATACACTGATGGACCTCCCATATCTGGATTTCTGAAAACTCCATATGAATAGAGAGTTTAGAGGTAGGAGATGATGTTTTAGGTGTCCAAACATTTATATATTAGATATCACCAATCAAATAGGAGTAGTTTAGAAATATCAGTGGTTTTGACCAAAACCCACTGATGGACATCACATCTATGTTCAGGCCCTCCTAGCGTGACTTCAGACCCTGCGTTTTAATCTGAAATTAAGTGTTTTAATAGGTTTTTTTATATATTAATATATTTTTAAAATAGAAAAAAAATTTCAGTCCACGTCGGGCCTGAATCAAAAGTTTTCAGGTCCAACGTGGGCCTGAAATAAAAAATTTCAGGCCCACGCTGGGCCTGAAATATTTTTATTTCAGGCCCACACTAGGCCTGAAATATTTTATTTCAGGCCCACGTTTGTTTTTTTTATGTCTGCTTTAATGTTTGTTTTTTATTTCTGTGTTTTTTTTGAATGTTTTTTATTTTTTTTATTTCTGTAAACGTTTTTTTTAAAAATTTTTTTACATTTTTTTTTATTTCTGTAAACTTTTTTATATATTAATATATTTATTAAATATTATTAAATATATTAATTTCTATTAATCAAATATAAAAATTATTTATTTATATTTTTAAATCACGTTGGATGAATTATTTTTAACTGAAATATTTTTTAAATTTTTATCTTACGTTTTTAGCGTCGATTTCATAATATATATTTTAAAATAAAAGTCTAAAAATGCACGTGCTGCCGTCTCGAAATTTGTTACTGAGAGAGAAAGAGAAACACAGCAGTTAGAAGGAGGGGTATAAGAGAAAGTTCATATAAAGACCTGCGCCTTTGGTAAAATAGAAACCATGGTGCGCTATTTGGTAATTTTCAATTGTTACGTATGCCCTTTGGTAAATTGTCGAATTTAAAAGGATGAGAAGACAATGAAAGGAAAAGGATATTTTTTTTTGTATTTATCTTATCGAGGAAGGTGTGTAATTTTATTAATAAAAAAGGTATATATATTATTTTTTTATATATGATATAATTTTATAAGTTAAAAATGATACATGTATTATTTTTTTAATATATGATATAATTTTATAAATGAAAAGGATACATGTGTCTTTTTTTATCTATCCGTTGTTTTCAATTTGAAGAGATTTGATTTTGGGTTCAAAATTATCCATTGATAAATTACAATTGTTTTTCCTCTTTAAATTTTAATAAAATAAATAATAAAAAGTTTTACATTTCCTTAATTTTACTTTCCACACTCTCAAATAAATGGAGCATAAATCTGTCTAAGAGGGGTGTTTGGTAACTTTCGTTAAAGTTTTAGAAACTTATAAGCTATAAATTGTTAAATGTTATTTTACAAATAAATTATTAAAATGGTTCAATGAATTTATTTTAAATAAAAGTTACTGATATGTTTGACATTATAAAACTTTTATTAATAAAATTATTAGAAAAATATAATACTATTAAGTAATATAAATAATTATATATATAATATAAACACACTAAATTAATTTACAATTTTACGATAAATGTTAAAATTTTATAAAAAAATAAAATAATTTGATATTTTGTTTAAAAAATTTTAAAATTTAATGATATCATAATATTTTAAATAAAAATTATAGTTAAAAATTAATCAATAATATAATTGATAAATGAAGTAAAAAAATTGTGCACTAGAGAGAAAAAATAAAAAGAAGCGTCGGAGACTTTATGCACTAAAAATAAAAAATGACAGACTATACCAGGAAAAAAATCAATGTAGAAAGAGTTGTTAGGTACTTAAATATCTATGAATTATAAGATATGGATTAATAAAAATATATAAAAATATTTTAGAAAATAAAATTATTAAAATAAAATTTTTCTAAAAAAATATGACTTCTCTCACTTTAAAAAACAACTTATAAGCCGATTTAACAGCTTATAATAAGCTATTTGTAAAAACAAATTATCAAATATAGTTAAAGAACTTATAAGCTCCCAACAAATAGGACAACTTATAAACTCAGCCAAACATAATTTTTTAAAAAAAAGTTTATTTTGACTGCTTATAAATTATTTATTAAAAAATTATCAGAGTTTATAAATTTCAAAATAGTTTGTAGGGTTTATCAAGGTCGGTCAAACGCCCTCTGGTTAATGATCGATGATATCAGTCTTCAAACCTTATCTGCAGGATCCATCTAATTTAATCAATATTATATTTTTTATGATTTTTATAAATTATTATTATTTTTAATTCGAGAACATATTTTATTTAAGAAAAACTAAGTTAAAAATTTGTCTTCCTATTCTTTTACAAACATATTTCGGACGAATTAAAAAACTTTATATATATGTAATGAGCTTTGCTGTACTAAAAATGTTACCATACAAATTCCACGTAAATTTTAATTTTTTTTCAGTTTAAATTTTTTTATACTTTACAATGTAATCCAACTATTAAATTCTAAAGATAAAATCTTAAATAACATAATCACATGTTAAAAAAAATAAAAAATAAAAAAAATCAAATACATTTGGTCCATATGAATCCGCACGATAAAATCCTTATTAATATTTTGAATAATTCAGAGTTTAGTCTCTTTAATTTTATGGAAAAAATATTTTCGAAGCTTTAATTAAAGCTGTCTGATTTTTTATTTTTTTAGTTTTATTTTTAAAAATCTTGGCACCTTTAAAATTAAATCATTGATAATAATGGGAATTTCAATTTTTTGTACAATTACTTTACTTTGGTAAAGATATCTCCAAATCTAAATCACAAATGCTTGTTTATAATATTTTTATTAACATTTTAATTTCACATCAATACTGCTTATAATTTTTATTATTAGAAATAATCTAGTAGAAAATTCAATATTATATTAATTACAACGACTAATTTTAGGTCCATGAAAAAATTCACTTAAACACGTACAATTACTATTCTTCTGTGATATCATATTTAATAAGAGTGGATTTATAAGGATAAATTCAATATTTACATAAGGTTTAAGTAAAATGACAGGTATGATTTAAAATGTTAGTTAAAAGTAGGTTGTAAAATGAAAAACTCTCTAAAAAAGCGTCCAGCTGTTCAACGTTTTCAAAAACCTAATTTCATCGTCCTCTAGCAGTCTCCTCGCGCGGTCTCGCCCAAAGCTCCATGTGTGGTAAGCTTCTAGCTCTTCTCCTCGGGTTTTCTTATCCTTCATCGGATTTCTGTTTATGATCATTGCTCAGTTAGGCGAGATCTTGGGGTTTATGCTCTTCTTTGCTTAATCTCAGGGTTTTAACGAGGGTTTTGCAAGGAAGAACTATACCGTAGTGAGATGCAGAGATCCGTTGTTCCGCTACTCCGACGATCCAGATGGTTCTCATCCTCCGCAACCGGTGGCGTGGTCGGGAGCACTAGCTCGGAGAAGATTGTCGCCTCCGTTCTCTTTGAACGCCTTCCGGTTGTCATTCCCAAAATTGAACCCATTATTTATGCCTTCCGGGAATTCTCGTACGCCTAGATCTTTTTTACTTTACTGTCTTGGTTGATGAATATCGTAAACTTGATGGAAATAGCTGGAGTGGGTTGAATGTGATACGTTTTGTAGGTTCCGATGGAGGCAGCAATATCGTCGGAAATACCCAGATGACTTCTTGTCGAGGGGGGATACCAGGTAAAATGCATTTCATTTTGGCGGTCTGATTTCTCTGATTGAATTCAAGTTGTTTCATTCTCTTAAGCTTGTTTTCACTTTGGCATTGCTTGTCCTGAGTTCTAACAATTTGAAAGTTTGAGTAGTTATGCAGTATAATAATCAATAATACGTGATTTAGAATCCTTCGGTACTATATTTTCGTTTCATATGCTTTCCCAACTGGCTTGTTAGCTGGTTAGACTTCAAATTCTCTTATTTGAAAGGATCTTAGAACTGGACTCTCTTTCTCAAACTGTTGAGTAAATTTTGTTGGACCTTTTTTTCAATCTTATTATTATTTTTCTAAGTAGGAATGGAAACAGCTGTGATTTGTGTGTCCTTAGCGTATGATGTTATTAGTCTCCATGCTACATGTCTAGATTTCTAGAGTCTAGACAACCAATCTTCAGCAAAGAAATAACTACAACAATACTTTACAGATTAGCAATAGATCAAGATCAATGAGTATCACTTTGGCTCAGAAGCCAATTTACTGTATTTCCTTGCAAAATTAACTATATTGGGAATTTAGTAAGAATAAAACTTTGTCTTCCTAATGTACATGTATATATATATTGAGAAACCATAAAAATAGTCATACTCAGAATGGCTTTGGCATTGAAGTTAACTGAATTTCATTTGAAAAGAATAAAAATAAAATAATATATTGTAAATGGGCATTCAGCACTTTCTATTGTTTTCCGATGAATTTTATTATGTTTCATGGTAATTGTTATTACCTTAATAGGGGCAAAGGTGATTATAAGATTGACTATGTGCCTGCACCAAGGATCACAGAAGCCGACAAGAATAATGACAGGAGGTAAACATGGACTTGGTTTCTCCTGACTTTGGTTGACATGATACTTAATTTGCAATGGTGCGGTTGTTTGATTGTCTTGCTCTGACAGTATTCCCATTTTTGTTGGCTATAACATTTGAAATCCATAGTTAGAGCCACCTTAAGGAAGGGGGAGGAAAGCATTTTTCATGTATAGTTTACATTGTTTAACAATTAAAAGAAATAGCACATCCTGCATTTTCATGTATTTTCGTAGTTGTGACTTCACTAGGAAGTCTATTGATTTCATTTGTAATCTGTCAAGCTTTATATATTTGTTCTCATCTCATTAATAAGATCATAGACATTTTTTTATCTCATCACCAGTCATTATGAGTTCGGTGCATTGATTTATAGCCAACCCTACCTAGTGAGATAAGGCTTGGTTGTCGTTGCTGCATCTTTTTGGTATCTAGTGTTGAAATCAATTCAGAAGTTTGTGATAAAATTTTTATATTTATCATTACATTTAGGAGTTCCTACTCTTGACACTCAAAATGTGATTTTGATGCTTGTTCCTTGAACGTCAACTATTTGGTACTAATAAAGTGGTGATAAAGTGACCTTGATGCTTTATTTTTAACATTTTATAAGTTTAATTTATTAAGTTTCTTCTTTATATTCCACTTCACTATCTTGAACAAGCTTAGCTTGAGAATTGGTTTGTGTGACTTATCCCGTTCATCTCCCTTCAAGTGGCCTTTTGCTCCAATTTGGTTTACCTATTCCATTAGATTACTTGTTGCTCCTCATTCCTGATGTTGTGTGTCTTCTTGCTCACTATGCTCTCTTCTCTAAGAAACCTATAGTAATATCACACCCTTCTTGTTCATTTCTTGATGTCTTCTTGATAACTTTTGAATATTTCTCTCCCTTGTTTCATCCCCTGAGTAGATATCTCGTCTCGATGATCGTTATTTTTCTCCTTAATGCCTTTGTTCATATCCGATTGGTAATTATCCGAGAATAAGTGCTTTCGTTCCATATTCATTGCCTATATCGCAACCATAGAATCTATGGCCTCGACATATCTTTGTTTTGTAACTCCTCCATCAACAAGATGACCCAAACTCAATGCTATATCTCCTTGTCCGCAAGCCCTCTGCCATTTGTCTACTAATCGACGAGTATTTGCTATACCTTCAATTCTAGGCATCTCAGAAAAAACTTTCCAAGTCCATGGCATCCTTGGTTTACGAGCCATTTCTTGTTCTTATAGATTCTAGTTCTTCTAAGCATATGTTTGGTCATTTTTTCTTTGATTTTACACTATTATCTCATCCTACTTGTTCCACTGTGGTTGCTAAGCCCTCAGATCAACAAAGAGCATTGGTTAGGCCACTTCTATTCCATCTTTACCATTTTCTTAAGTCCTCTATTGCTTGAGTTTTGTCACACCCTGAGCGGTCTTTTCCCAAGGAAATACACCCATGTGCCACATAACAATTTTAATTCCTTTATTTCATAACAAATTTTCTTTGGATCTATATATGCATGACCAAACTCGTTAATTCGCCGAATTACTCAATATCTCTATTATAATATCAAAGATTGTATCAGTTTACAGTGACTACATATTCATTTGCTCTTGTGACTAACTCCTCTCCATATACATAGTTGCCTAAGGTATTCTAGCTTGTAGAATTTACAAAAGATAGTTCCTAATTGTTGAGCTCTATAGTTTTATGTGTGAATCCTTTCAGTTAGGTAACACTTTTGATCCTTGTTCCTTATTTGAGTCTCAAAACATGCCTCTTCACCTTTTTCATTTGCCCATTATGAATTTTGCGATCCTTGTCATCTCTTTGAGGTTCGATTTTAGGTATTTTGTTACCTTCATAGTTGATTACTCAGCATGATTAAACCTTTTGAATGAAAGAAGGTCAATTTTTCTCTATGCACCTTAATAAAACAGAAATAAAGACTAGGAATTTAATTGAGATCTTATGAACTTTATGGCTTCATATGAGGGTTCCCTTGCAATTTTTAGATGACACAATTTTCACATCAGAAATGGCATGCTTTAGATTCTTCACGGTCAAGTTTCATTCTATATTCTTGTTATTTATGATGTACAATGCAGTTTTCCTACTTAAATGTACTTGCTTCATTCATCTTTTTGTCCTTAGGGAATGATAATCAAGTAAGTATATCAAGTATGTCAAGTGCATCTTTCTTAGGTATTCTAAGTTGTCAAAGGAATATTTTGCCATTCTCCCAAGTAACAATGAGCTTTTGTTTAAGCTGACATGACGTGTTAGGTCTACTTCTTTCATCGTCTTGTCTACCGCTAAAAGCAATAGCTAATATCCTTTCTATGCCTACTTGATTGTCTATCTCACTATCTTTTTTCTATCGACAATTGATACTTGAGTCTCGACCACTACATATGTGCTATTGGTGAGCATAATCTAAGTCTATCGCAACCACTTCTCGAGACTTCTGCCCTTGCAAACCCTTCTCGCTTCTTGGTTTATTTTCTACTGCAAGTTCATTACACTGTCAGGTGCAGATTGTGAGACTGTCCTCTTTGGATGATGACCCCACTGAATTATGGCTTGTTTTTTATCTTTTCACTTAATCATCACATTTGTTTTATGCTGATGCGTTTCTTCGTTTAGGTCACTGCAAAGAGCACTCGACAGAAGACTTTATCTTCTCTTATATGGTAGCCCATATGGAGCCCCTGACGAGACACCTGTTTGGCATTTTCCAGAGAAAGTTTATGAAAACGAAGAAACTCTGCGTTTGGTATACCTTTGTTGGCAACAATGATACTACATGTGTCTTATCATTTGTTTTTTCTTTCTGAACAATGTCATTTTGAAGTTCTATTTTATTGGTTTGCAGTGTGCAGAAGCAGCATTAAAATCTGTACTTGGAGGGCTTAGTCATACATATTTTGTGGGCAATGCTCCAATGGCACATATGGCTGTGGAACTAAAAGATGACGAACCCAAAATTCCATCCTTCAAGGTAGACGTCAGTATTTGTGATAAATATTTTGGAGTTCAAACGGATAATTAACTATTATCACTTTTCACGAAGTAGGAATTGCATTAGTTGGAAGTATTTTGCTTGAGCTAATTTTGAATTAGGTTAATTTGAGGTATAATTTATTATTTATCTCATTTGTTTAATATTTTTATGACTTGTTTTTTTGTTTTGTTTTTGGTTACCTTCCTCTGTATCTCATGCAACGTCGTACGGCATTTAATCCTCTTATCTCTTGTTTATTTTACCAAGCTTTCTTTTTCTTCCTGACGCAGAGGTTCTTTTTTAAATCTCAAGTCATCGGCACAAGTAAACTTCATATTGGAAACTGCAAAGATTTCGTCTGGGTGACTAAGGATGAATTAATCGAGCATTTTCCCGAGCATTCCTCCTTTTTTAACAAGATGATTATCAGCTGAACCTGTCTTCATATATGGATATTAGACATATGCAATTGACTTCATAGTTGCTCATATTTTCATATGAACTATTGTCGTCATTGGTTGACTATGAGACGATCAATTGAAGTTGAAGAAGTTCACAGAGGATCCTTTTAATGAAACCAAACTCGTGCATTTTTGGCTTAGATGTATGCATACTATTTTTCATTTTTATGAAGGTTGCTCTACTTTCTTGAGGTGATTATGATTTCCTTGGATTGCAAGTGGTACACAAGTTAGAACAATAAAACCGCGTTGTGTGTGGTCGTTTTATCTTCGAAGAATGGGTTGTTTTCTTTTCTTTTTCTTTAATTTTTATTTTACTGATTTAAAATATAATAGGGATAAAGTTCATTTTGATCCTTCTTATTTTTCACTTATCTTAAAATATATAGTTCTTTCTTTTTCGGTTGCCAAAATGATCTTTCGTATTTCAAAATATTTTTCAAATTCATCTTCTCATTAAATTTTCGTTAAAAATAAACGAAGATAAAGTCTATTATCTATTCATAAGTTAATTTTCATCTCCGTTATTTATCACTTATTTAAAAATAATCTTTTATCTTTATAGGCTATTAAAATAATCTCTTATATTTTAAAATATTTTGTGAATTCAACTTTACTATTATATTTTTTTAAAAATAAACGAAAATAAAATTCATCCCACATTTTGATTTTTTCGTATTCTCATCAAATTAAAATTTTTTTGATTAAATTAATTCCGAATCATCAATATGTATTTATCAATTATAAAATCACGAAAAAAGGTTATGAAGAGCATGAGGTGTTTTGAAGCCACAAAAAAAAGGTTATGAAGAACATGAGGTGTTTTGAAAAGCTGTAAAAGTTTTAAGTTATAATAAAAAAAATATAAATGTTTTCATGATGTGCGAGTAGGCCAGCTAGGAATTGGATAATTTTTATTCATGTCATACATCATTATAAGAATATCTAATTATCTAAAAATGAACTAACAGACAACGAACTAACGGGAGATATGAATGAGAAATAATTTTATTTTCGTTTGTTTTTAATTGAAATCTAATAGAAATGATGAATTAGGGGAATTCAAAAGAAAGTAAAATAAATCCAAATACCTTGAATGCTTGCTCACCGAGTTCAATCTTCTAATTAATACTGGGAGGATGGTTAAGATATCTAAATAATTTACAAATTACTCCAGAGTATGCATAATACTTGTCATTCTTCTTACCAATGAAGGTTGCTGACAATGTAGCGCTAACAACGGAACATTTTCAATAGAAAGATCTGTGTGTTCTCCATAAAAATTGAAGTTAACTGTGTTAGATAATAATTAAATAAACATGTAAATTAAAATTTAAGTAACTTCGCCATTAAATTAAAGTTACAAATGAAATATACATATAAAATTAAAATGAAAGTAACTTCGTACAATTTAAGTTACTAATCATACTCATCTTACAAATAATTATTATTATAATTTATAACGGATATAAATGATAATAATTATTATAATCGATGCATGATGGATGTACGAAAATGAGAATGTTATACATATATTGGTTCTCTCTCTGTTTATAAATTAAAAATATAATAATATCCATCGTATTAAGAATTGAGTGCTTTCGAAAAGAAAAAAAGAAGAGAGAAATCATATATATACAAAATAATTATATTATAATGATTTCTTCATCAAGCTCAGACATATAAAATATATAGATTTCAAAATCTATTTAATAAAATAAATATAATAATCATGTGAACTAACAAACTAGACTTGGGGAACAAACCTTAAGACCACTAAAACCAAACATGTTTATCAGGCGTAGTTCATTTAGTAGAGGGCAATTAGTGATTAAAGCCTCAAGCCCATCCTGTGAAATGGGAGCACATGCAAGAAACAGGGACGTAAGATGTGGAAAGCCTTGAAAATGAACAGGTCGGAACATGCACCTGAATAAACGTAGAGACCTGAGCCCTTTAGATGTGAGAAGACATGAAGGCAACTTATACATCTCTCCTACCCATCTATCTAGAACTATTTCTTTAATATCATTTCTTGAAAGAAAGAGAAGTCACCCATCTATATCTTTGGATCTTATTAAGTGAACAACGGAAAGTTCAAACCTGTAAATAATGTCTACAAGCTGACTGTCAAGATTAGCTCGTGAAGAGCTGTTACATATACATTGAGGGGATTCTTCAAGACTGAAAGCAAGGTGTGGAATACTACTCCGTGCATATCTCCAATCACGTGATAAGATGCTTGTCCGGTTTGCATCTTTCAGTGGTAAGTGCACTAGTATTTTTTCAATAACATTTGGTGGGAAATGACTGATTCTGTCTAGAGTACTATCACCATTCACCATGCTAGACATGGCTATTTTTTTTTTTTTACTTCACCGGTTCAATTCAAGAACAAGGAACAGATATAAGCTGCAAACTCAATTAGGAGACTGTTATAAGGTAGGCTAATACTCCAATTCACCTATGCTAAGGCATAACCCAGCAGAATTTAGAAAGAAACAAATAACATGATCAAACACCTTTTGATAATAAATTAGAAACGATTAAAATATATGCAAAATAAAAACTATATATAGAAAGATTTGGCAGTATCATTATCGAGGCTCCTCTTAAATTGAGGCTTATAATGAGTTTACATTTCAAACAATCTGCAAATTCAGTGCTAGGTTGCTGAAAGGCAAGTGCTAAGGTTGAAACTAATTTAAAGATATGATTTGGCAGGAGACTATTGAACACCATAAATACAAATTTAGGATTCTCATATGTTCACAGAGTTTTTAGCCTAAGGAGATTGTCAAAAAAAAAAAAAAAAAAAAATTAAACCAAGAAATTAAAAAAAAACATCTTTGCAATGCCAATATTAACTTGAAAAGCATGTAAGGCACCTTGATCATAGGAAAGTTTCCTTTACATGGAAAGTAAAAAAGACAGATTAGTGGCATGAGTCTCATGAGCCAAATAAGATCATTTAAGGAGAAAAGGCACCCTCATAGACATAACAATTTCTACCATTGAGTCTCAAATGAAGCAATTACGGCAAGATGTATGTATATAGTCCAAATAATAATAGCTACAGAAGCTAGGACCACCCTCATATACACAACAATTTCTACCATTGATTCTCAAATGATGCAACAACAGCAAGATGTATGCATATGCTCCAAATAATAATAGCCAAACTAGCTACGAAAGCTAGGACTACTATGAGTTCAACAAACTTTCTATCATCAAGGTCACAATATTCTGGAGGTCAGCCTCATAGTGTACATAAGTGGATTTACCTAATAGATGAACTTAGGTTTTAAAATTCACTAGGCGTTAGTCGGGCGCCAAGTCATCGCTTAGCGCTAAGCCGCATAGGTAGGCACTAGATGTCGCTTGGCGGATTCCAAGGTATTAACATAAATTATATAATAAATCACATTTTATAACTCCAACACAATAACATCAAATTTAAAATGAGTTCAAAATTACACAACTAATAAAATATCACAAATTTATTCTACCTCTTTTTAACTCTCTGAATTTTCCAAACTGTGGACTTCGTGCTTTGATTTCTCAAACTCTAGTTATTCAGTATGTGAAGATAAAATTTGATGTTAGCTGCTCGGATAAGCCAACAAATCGATTTTCCTATTGAACCAAAGTTTAGGCCTTATAAAACTTAAGCCTAATACAAAAAGGTTATATTTCAATTTTTTAATTGGACTTTAAATTTAAAATCCCAAACTAAAAAAAATCATAAAAATTCTGGACTATTTTTACGACGCTTAGACGATTCAGTTGGTGCCTAGGGCCGTCTAATCTCGTCTAGGTGCCAAGGCCAACTAGTATATTTTTGATGTGGTTGGCTGACGCTTAGGCGGCTACCTAAATTAACTTTTAAAACACTGATCTCAACTGAAGAGATAATAATAGAATGCATACATATGCTCCAAATAATAATAGGTAAACTAGCTACGAAAGCTAGGACTTGCTATGAGTCGCCCCCACGGGCTGGATCAGCTGGTTAAGACACTCACACTTGAAATGGAGGGCGTGGGTTCGAGGGTCGACAGTATGAACGAGGGGTGGAACCTCGGCTGCTGTTTAAAAAAAATCCCTCGCGCCTGGGTGTCTTAGCCTGCCCAGCATTCACCGTGATTTACCCCCTCTGAACACTTGTGGGGCAGAGACCAGAGGGCCGCTGGGTTGGCGGTTCCAACCTTTTGAAATAGGACTTGCTATGAGTCTAACTAACTTTCCATCATCAAGGTGCCCTAATACCAAGACAATTTCACTATCAATATAACAGGGCAAATGAGAATTCATGCAGTCTCGTCTCTAATAAAAAAGGAGTTGTGCAGTGATAAAATACTCATAGGAACAAATAAGAAGATTAAAATTTCAATCCCAATAAGAATAAATATTTTAGAGGTCGGCTTCTGAGTGTTCGTAAGATGTGCTCCAGATTTATCTGGTAGACAAATCAAGGGAGGAGGTCATCTACCTCTTAAATTAGTGGGGCGAAGCCTAGTCACTTGGATAATCAAAATAATAATAATAAAAAAAAGAGTTGTCTTATGCATTTCCACCTCCAATCAAGAAAGTTGTCCCTACACAATCCCACCTCTGATCAAAGGAGCTTGACCCATGCACTGTCACATCCAACCAAGGGAGCTGAAAGACTAGAAACGACTATGTAGGCCAAACAATATTTCAAGATCAAGAACCCTAACGGCTGTTATGTACCTCAGGTTGTAAGTTGACTAAGTTAACATTATCATATGCACAAGAAATTAAATATCCAAATCATAACACAATGTGCTCCTGACAATATAGTCTTAAAGTTATCTCATCCTTAGCAACTAGAATCAGGCACACATACTGCATTGGTTTAGAAGTAGTAAACAAGTCAAAATCAATATTATAATTAAGAGCAACAAGATGCCGCATTATAAAACTAAAGAATGAAAAAGATATTTACAAGATGCCCCCGGCTATGATGCAGTAGTAAGATGATTAATCATTATCTTAGATATTTGCAATTCGATTCTTAATTACGATGTATTTTGTAGAAAATTTTCTTTCAAATGGGGCGTGAATCTTGGAGCGCTGGGCTTCTAGACCGCCTATTGTGAGTGCTTCCCGATTTATCTTGATGATCGATGAAAAACTTTCGTGAAGCCAAATCGATCATCCCAAATTCATCTCTGCAATCTGGTCCAATAATTTTTTATTACATCTCAATTATTAACGTTCCGCCATACATAAAGCAATGCCTTAGGAGGCTTAGACTTACGAAGCCAAGACAAATACCTCTCAACGTATGCCCCATACGATGAGTACTGACATATCCTAAGGATTTGCTGAATCAACTCACCCAATTCTTATACTTCTTTATTAACTTTCACAGCCTTCGGAATTATAGTACAGTGGTAATATAATTAATCATTATTTTAGGTATGCATGATTCGATACCTAGTTACGGTATATTTTACAAAAAAAATTTCTCTAAATGGGATGTGAATCCTTGGATGTTGGACTTCTAAATCGCTCACCGCGAGCGCTTCTCAATTTATCCTGATTATCAATAAAATTTTTTCGTAAAACTGAATCGATCATTTTAAATTCATCTGCTACTTGATCTAATATTTTTTTTTTCTTTATTAACTTCCACAGCAAATCCAAGTCTTGATTAGCACCCCAAGACCACATCAATGCCTACATCTTGCAGTCTCCATTACCATTCTCAACCGTTATCACTATTATTCGTGAACCACATCATCCAAGAAGGTTTTGGACATATAACATAATTTTCAAAATTGAAGGGCAGAAAGGAGAAAAACCTACCCAATCGATTTTCCGGCTCGACGTCGGTAAGCGGACGACAGTGGGGGAGAGGAAGGCAGCAGAGGGCGTTTGTGTAATGCCGAGAGGGGAAGAAAAATCTCAAAGAGAAGCTTAAGGAATGATGTAGTATAGTAATTGTAATGATTTTTGATGGGTTCATAGTGCTCTTAGAGTATAATTTGATTCGGAACGATGGTCGGAAATTGCCAATAGTATTCGGGTGACAATCAAACATGCACATGTAAAATGTCACGTTATTTCTTGAGATTTTCATTGAGATTTTTTCTTGAACATCAGAGTTCATAAAAAATATCTGGTTCCTAAATAAACTGAAATAATTGGAATATTATTTAACTAAGAAAAGAAATAATTTTAAAAAAAAATAAATTGAAAATTATTTTTTTTATAAAAGGAAAGAAATTAAAAAAAAATATTGAAAAATAAATAGAAAATTAATCAAAATATCTGGTTCCTAAATAAACTGAAATAATTGGAATATTATTTAACTAAGAAAAGAAATAATTTTAAAAAAATAAATTGAAAATTATTTTTTTTACAAAAGGAAAGAAATTAAAAAAAATATTGAAAAATAAATAGAAAATTAATCAAAATTGATGCATTTATAATAAATTAGAGATTTAATTTTTATCGTATAACAATTAATATTTTTTATTTTAAAAATAAATAAAAACAATTATAAAATTATTTTTTATTTAAAATATTTAATTCTATATTTGTTGTTAGTCAAATAAATTTAAAACTTATATTGTATTATCTTTAAATTAATATAATTTTAATTTGATTATAGTGAGATTATTTTCTTCTCCAATTTTATTTTAAGTATCGAATAGTTTGACAATTCATTTTTGATGCTACGTCACTTTAATGGCAGTAAAAATACAAAATACAGATGGTTCAAATCCGGTGCAAATTAAATTTAACCAGCAACCCCCTCAATTGATATTTGAATTAAAAGAATTATCCCTAAATAAAAAATTAATTAATTAATTAATTAAAAAAAAGGTCACTCTCCAAAGACAAGAAACTACAATACTATTACGAGTCTACAAATTGACAGTAGTGGCAAACTAAACAAGTTTCAGTATTATGCAGGGATAACACAAAATGTTATACCAAGGCAATTCTTTTCCAGATTCAAAAGGAAGTATTTTGATTCAAATATAAAAGAGAGGCCCGGCAAAAGGAAAACTACTGTTAGGAACCATATTCACCTTGCACAAGAAAATCTCCAATTGGAATTGCCCCTTTCTTTCTACTTAAAAAAAGACGTCATGCTATGGAAAAATTCAAAGATTGACAATTACAAAGCTTCAAAAGTCTTCATTTGAAATATAAGCATTCCAAGTGATCTCAAGCCCACATAGATGACGCATTCCGAAATTTTCTCTTTAAAATTTTTATTTCAGCTGCAGGTGATAATCTCCTGAATTTGATCATCTCCCTTATCATATCGAGCTCTGTCTTCAGTCTATAGTCAAATCCAATGTATGCAGTCTCAAGAACTGGTGCATTGGCAAGAACAAACTTCAAAAATGGGAGTTCAAGTATGCAGCTCACGTCAGTAATTTCCAAATTTCTGAGGTGGCTAAATAGGCAATTGGATCTTTGCTGTGAATTCCAAAATTTCTCAACAGGTGTTTCATGATCTACTGGCATGACAAAACGTGCCTACAATTCGTTCAGAAATTAGAATGACAAGACAAAAAGAGGATTGCAACACACATTGAAGTAAAAGAGAGAAGATTACTAAAATGAGAATATTGTTGTTCACGACAATGAACCATATAATTTCAGTTACGAATATATGATGCATAAAAAAAATATTATAAGAAGAACAAATTACCTCTAACTCAAGAGTCACTAACATCGGGCAGCTTCTGCACAGGGAAACTAAGGCAAACATTTCTTGTATGTCCTTAAAATTTACAGTTGCATGAAAATGCTTTAGCTGATATGTGCCAGGAAACCGCATGGCTAACTCACCATATGTCCAGACCTAGACTTTGAGAAAATGTAGTTATAAAACTGTTAGCATATGCACGCAAAAGGTGGAATTCTAAGAAAACTAAGAGAACCCAAATACCTTGAATGCTTGACCACCCAGTACAATCTTCTTAATACTGGGAAGATGGTATAGGATTCTAAATAATTTGCAAATTACTCCAGGGGCTGCATGATACTTGTCACTCTTCACGGTTAAGGAGACAGACAATGTAGCTAATAATGGAACATTTTCAAAAGAAAGAGCTATGTGTTCTCCAACAAATGTCAAGTTAACCAGACTCGGGGAACAAACCTTAAGACCACCAAAATCAAACATGTCTATCAAGCATAGTTTATTTAGTAGAGGGCAAGCGGTGATTAAAGCCTCAAGCCCAGCCTGTGAAATGGAAACACTTCTAAGAAACAGAGATGCAAGATGTGGAAAACCTTGGAAATGAACAGGTTTGAACATGCATCTATGCAGAGATAGAGACCTGAGCCCTTTACATGAGAGAAGACAAGAATGCAACTTATACACCTCTCCTTCCCATCTATGTAGAATTATTTCTCTAATATCATTTCTTGAAAGAAAGAGAAGCCACCCATCTATATCTTTGGAGCTTCTTAACTGAATGGAAAGTTCAAACCTGTGAATTGGTCCTTGGTGGAGTAGTAGGACTTGATGAATAATGCCTGCAATCTTACTGTCAAAATTAACTTGTGAATAGTTGCATATAGATAGGGGGAATTCTTGCCAACTGAAAGTAAGTTGTGGAATACTACTCCATGCATATCTCCAATCATGTGATAAGATGCTTGTCCGGATTGCATCTCTCAATGGTAAGTGCACGAGTATTTGTTCGATAATATTTGGTGGCAAACAGCTGATTCTGTCTAGAGTACTGTCACCATTGACTATGCTAGACATGGCTAATTTTTTTACAATCATAAGCTGCAGAATCAATTAGGAGACTGATAAGGTGAACCAAATACTCCAATTCACCTATGTTACGGCATCACCCTGCAGGATTGAAACAAAACTCAAGAAAGTAACAAGCACCATTTGATAATAAATTAGAGATGACTAAAATCTATGCTAAATAAAGAAACATCAATTAAAAAAGCTTTGAGAAAAAGGTGGTGGCATTGCCAAAGCTCCTTGTAAATTGAGGCTATAAAGGGTGTTTACTTGAATGCAACAGCAAATTAAGTACTAGGTTGCGGTGAGTCAAGCACAAAAGTCAAAAGCAATTCAAAAAAAAGATAGATCCGCTATCTTAACGCCCCCCCCCCCCTAAAGCCGGCCCCGCGGATATGAAGAGAGATTCGAAATAAAGTCATTTTCTAATAAATGAAAAAATGTGATTTTCTAAAAAATGAAGATAGAAAACGACGCAACCCGAACGCTCCCTAAGGTTCTTGGAGAGAAAAAAAAATCCATTACATGAAAAGTAAAAGAGATAATTATTGTCACAAATCTTATGAACCAAATAGGTTCATTTTCAGGGATAGAAAAAGTTCCCTCATGCACAACAATTTCTACCACTGAATCTCAATTGAAAAGATCAATGTATGCCAATGCTCCAAATAACAATAGATAAACTAGCTACAGAAACTAGAACTACTAGGAGTCCAACAAACTTTCATCATCAAGGTGGATGGGTATTCTTCATGCACTCTCGCCTTCAATCAAAAGGAAGCTTCAGTCGTGCACTTCTACCTCCAATCAAGAAAGTTATTCCTAGACACTCTCATGCACTTTCCCAATGCACTATCACGTCCAATCAAGGGTGTTGAATGACTAGAAACAACTACAGTTTTTTACTGAACCGTGTAAAAAAAAATCCGAAATACCCAAATCGCGTAGGGTAGTTTCAAAATTACCAAATCACATATTTGATGTCAGTCGACGACTGATTCAGTTACTAATGTTTTCCACTACTCGAATTGATATCCCACTATCTTCTTAATTTAGAAATTAAGCAAATCAGTCGACTGATTTTAAAAATAGTCAATTGATTTACTTTTGTTAAACAAAATCGATTTTAGATAAAATCGGTTAGTAGACCAAACGACCTCGGATTGACAAGAAAATAGCTTCTATGTGTTCGTCTAATTCTCCTGATTATATCCATGCCCTCAAATGTCAATTTGACTCAATATATAAAGAGTGATGATTTTTTAAACACGAATTTGATTGTTCGAAAAATTCAACTCGCGTTCAAAAAATCACTATTGTTAATATATTGGGTCAAATTTATATTTGAGGGCATATATATAATCGAGAGAATTAGATAAACACATAGGAGCTAGTTTCATATCAATTCGAGATCGTTTGGTCCATCAGCCGATTTTGCCCGTCCAGCTGATGAATCAAACAACCTAGGATTGACATGAAACTAGTTTCAATGTGTTCGTCTAATTCTCCTAACTATATTCATGCCCTCAAACATAAATTTAACCCAATATATTGACAATAATAATTTTTTGAACGCGAATTAAATTTTTCGAACTATCAAATTCGTGTTTAAAAAATCATTGCTCTCTATATATTGAGTCAAATTGACGTTTGAGGGCATAGATATAATCAGGAGAATTAGACAAACACATAAGAACTAGTTTTATGTTAATCCGAGGTCGTTTGGTCTATCAGCCAATTTTGTCTAAAATCGATTAATGGACCAAATGAATCGGTTGATGGACCAAACGACCTCAGATTGATATAAAATTAGCTCCTATGTGTTCGTCTACTTCTCCTAATTATATCCATCACTCAAACATCAATTTGACTAATATATAGAGAGTAATGATTTTTTAACACATTAAAATTTTCAAATAATCTAATTCGTGTTTACAAAATCACTGCTCTCAATATAGAGTCAAATTGATATTTAAGGATATGAATATAATCAGGAGATGTAGATGAACACATAGAAGTTATTTCATTCAATCCGAGGTCGTTTGGTCCATCAACCTATTCGTTTGGTCCATCAGCTTGTTTTGGGCAAAATCAGCTGATGGACGAAACGACCTTAGATTGACATAAAACTAGGTTCTATATGTTCGTCTAATTCTCCTGATTATATTTATACTCTCAAACATCAATTTGACTCCATATATAGAGAGCAATGTTTTTTTAAACACGAATTTGATTGTTTAAAAAATTCAATTTGCGTTCAAAAAATCATTATTGTCAATATATTAAGTTAAATGTATGTTTGAGGGGATGAATATAATCAGGAGAATTAGATGAACACATAAAAGCTAGTTTCATGTCAATTTGAAGTCATTTGGTTCATCAGCCGATTTTGAGCAAAACCGGCTAATAGACGGGCAAAACCGACTAATAAATCAAATGACCTCGGATTAACATGAAACTAGCTCATATGTGTTCGTCTAATTCTCACAATTATATTCATGCTCTCAAACATAAATTTAACCAAATATATTAACAATAGTGATTTTCTGAACGCGAATTAAATTTTTCGAACAATCAAATTCGTATTTGAAAAATCACCGCTCTCTATATATTAAGTCAAATTAACGTTTGAGAGTATGTATATAATCAGGAGAATTAGATGAACACATAAAAGTTAATTTCATGTCAATCCGAAGTTGTTTGGTCTACCGACTGATTTTATCTAAAATTGACTTTGTTTAAAAAAAATCGACTGATTTACTTAGGGGGCGCTTGGTATATATTCGGGAATGGGAATAAGAATGGATTTGATTGAGGGGTTTATGTGAATGAGAATGATTGCTGGATTGCTGATGCTTGGTATAAATATTGAAATGGGTATTATTCCCATTAGGGGCTGCTTGGTTTAGCTTAGATTAGGGAATGAATATCAACAAAAATTTTCATTTTATCTTTATTAGTAAAAATATAAAAATAATTACATACTTATAAACAAAACTATTTTATTTTAAAAAATACATAATATAATGAATATTTTTGGTGATAATTATATTGGATTCAATGATATTTTAATTCAATACTTATGTATTCCAGATTGATCGAAAGAACGACCTCATACCAATCTTTTTCCTTGGTGTGGCCAAAACTCCAGATTGTATTAAACAATCAATCTGATTCACCAATGTAGTTGAAGCACTAAAGCACTAATTTGTTCACAAAAATTACAGTAGCGACATAAGCAAAAGGAGTCACAAGTCACAACATCCTTATTTGAACACAGAGTTAAGTTGCAAATTTTCGTTCAAATATAAGCACAAGGATAAGAAAGCATCAAAAATAATTCAAACTGCAAAAGTGACATTGTTTGTTTCACATTCAATTCACCAGTATGAAAGCACAAAAGGAGGAACAAAAGGATTATCACAAGGTCCAAGTATGAAAGCACAAAAACTGAACAATCTCCAAGTACGAAAGTGACAATCTCCAAGTGCGAACATGTCCATTTCAATATTCAACATCATCACAAGGAAGCAATTATAAGCAACTAAGCACAAAATCTTTGACTTCGGAAGGATCCAAACTGAACAATAACTCAACCTTCACCGGATCTTCACAAATGATTCATTGTTCAGTTTTTTTTATGATGTGCCAACACGTAGATAAATAATGACACAATCTCATCAATGCTTGAATTTTTCATGGTTGTAAAACTCGGCCTAGGCGGGCGCCTAGGCGCCGCCTAGGCGCCAATCGGCCCCCAGCCGCCCCGATTTTGTGCGAATCGGCACGATTGTGGCGGGTGGCTGCCTAGGCGGCGCCTAGGCGGGCTGGGCGGCGACTAGGCGGCCTAGGCGGCGCCTGGGCGGCCTAGGCGGCCTAGGCGCCGCCCAGGCCAGTTTTTTTAAAAAAATTTTTTTTAAAGAAATTTGATATAAAATTATAGAAAAGTGGGATTCGAGGAGAAATATGGTTAGCTTATTTCTGGTTTCCTAATAATTACAGCAAATCAAATCAAATCTGGTTAGCTTATTGAAGCTCAAGGAGGAATATGGTTAGCTTATAGATAGCCTTTATGACTTGGATCTGTTTATAGTATTACCAAAAATACTATATACCAAAAATACTATATGCCAAATACTATATGACTTGGAATAGTACTATAAACAGTAAAAACGCCTAGGCCCCGCCTAGGCGCTAGGCGGTAGTCCTCCGCCCGACTGCCGCCTAGCGATTTTTACAACCTTGGAATTTTTTATGGCTTTTAATCCCCCAACATCTCGTACCATATCACATAATATCGTAAATGTTCTCCTATCCATTTAGAGTTCACTAACACATATCTCATCACTCTCTTTTGTAAGGCTAAACATCCATTTCATACGAGCAATCCATTTATCTTCTCTACTTTTTATTTGACGAATCTTACTTCGACGATAGGCAAGTATTGCAAGTTGGTAAAGAACGACAACCAAACAAACAAGGAGCATTCCATGCATATTCCATAAAGTGCACATCTATCTATGCCTTCTATCGTTAAAAGGAGGGTGTGCCATATTTATCTACATCGCATAACGAAAGAGGTTACCAATAAGAATCAAAACCATATAAGTTGAGCCGGCTACAAAATTTGTTAACCAAACAAAATTTGTTACCAATATTATAAGATCAGGCTACAAAATTTGTTAACAACTCCACCTATATCACATCCAAAAGAAAAACAATTGACATCTATTAATTATCAAATTGTATTTTTCTCATAGGATTTGCAGTAATGATTCCTCAAAAGCATTACTATATAACCCATCCTATAACACATTAAAACCTTCAGGTAGTTAAAAAACAAATTACCTAAATTTCATCCAGTTGAAAACTAATCGAACATTCCAATCCTAAAGATTCTAACCAGATCAAACACTAAACATGGATCTCATAGAAAACAGAAAAAAAAAAACCCAACCTAACAAAGAGAAAAAACCCTAAATCAAAAGGAACGCTCACCTTTGTGATGCACCAGAAGGGGCCACCTCTACAGGGAAGGAGGGTCGGCGATGCTCAAACCAAGATAGGAAAGTCGCGCGTGAAAAGGGAAAGAGAAAGGTTGGGCGTTGGGCGATGAGGAGAGAAGAGGGCAATTGGCGAGGGAGAGGGAGTCGACATCGGGCTCGCTCGCACGAGGATGGAAACCGCAGGTGTGCTTCGGCGTCGACGGAAACTTGTGAAGGAGAAGAGAAACTTTCTCTCGGGCAATGAGTAGAGAAGAGGGTTGCGATGTGACGAGGCTCGCGCGCATGTGCTTAGGCGACCGGGGAATGGAAAGTTGATATCCAAGAGGGGAGAGGAGAATCAAAACTAGGATATGATATCCTTACTTTGTTTCCCATTGAGCCCTTTCAAACACCTACCAAACATCATATATGAGAATGAAATAACTTTTATTCCTATTCCTTACCCCTAAACCCCCCAACCAAGCAGCCCCTTAAATTTCGAGGACAGTGGGATATCAATTTGATTGGTGAAACATATCAATTGACCGATTCAATTAGTCGACTGATGTTTTTCATCAGTCGACTGATTAGGAGTAAAACCGGAAGTAGACAGGTGATTTGATAATTTTGAAACTACCCTATGCGATTTGGGTATTTTGGAAATTTTTTAATGCAGTTCAATAAAAAGCTGAAACAACTATGTAGATCGAACAATATTTCAAGATCATGAACCCTACAGCTGCCATGTACTTCATAAGGCATAATTGACCTCCACGATTATTGATTTTACAACATGCAAGTCAACCAAGTTAGCAATATGAAAAGCATAAGAAATTAAATATCCAAATCACAACACAATGCGCTCCCAACAATATGGCCACATAGTTATCTTATGTTTAGCAACTAGAACCATTGCAAACCCCAAAACCCTAAAAAACAAAACAAGTACCTTTCAACATATGCCCCATACAACGAGTTCTAACAAATCCTAAGCATTTACTGAATCAACCCGCCCAATCGTCATACTTCTTTATTAAAATTCCACAACAAATCCAAATATTGCCTAGCATTCCGGCACCATATCTACTAACGCAAGCATCAATGCCCACGTCTAGCAGTCGCCATTACCATTCTCAACAGATGTCAGTAGTATTCGTGAACCATATTGATCCGAGAAGGATTTGGACATATATCATAATTTCCATATTTGAATTGAAGCAAGGATGAAACCTACCCAATCGATCGTATGGCTCAACGTCGGTCGGTGGACGGCAGTGGGGGAAAGGAAGGCAGGAGAGGGTGTCGAAAGTGAGGGAAAAGGAAGAGAAAGGGATTCGCTTACTGCGGCGCGTTGAAGAACAAAACAAAATAAGGGCGGTGAAGATCATTTAACCCTAAAAATTCGGGATCCGGTTCGGATTCAGTGGCAGCGTGTTCTCGTTTTTTTTTTAAATGCTCTTAAATCTTTATTAATATTAAGAAAAGATCCTTAATTTTTTTTGTCAAAATATAGCTCATGAAATAGGTATTTTAATTTTAGACGGGAAGAATTTAAACCATTTAAACCTAAAATCCGGGAACCGGTTCGGATTCAATGGAAAAATGTTTTTTTTTCTTTTATTTAAATGCATTTAAAGTTTTATTAATATTAAGATAATCCTTAATTTTTTTTTTCAAAATATACCCCTCCTCGTTAATTAGGTGTTTTAATTTTAGAAAGGAAGATACAACAAAAATTTATTAAACCACGTATTTAACTTAGAAATATCAAATCATATCACATAGTTTCAAAATTACAAAATCATATATATTTTTTGAATTTTATCGTCAATCAGGAAAATCATCATTCTACTGAATTCGTCCATCATCAATGGAATGGCTTTAACACTGTCTATTTTTTCGTTTTTTCAGATTTATTTATTTTTAATTAAAATTAATTTTAAATAAAATTAATTAATAAATCGAACAATTTCGAATTGATATAAAATTAAAATTTTTTATATATGATTTGTTCTCCTAATTATATGTATGTTCTCAAAAATTAATTTGACCTAATATATTAAGTACAGTGATTTTTTGACATGAATGTGTTCGAAAAATTCAAATCGGTTAATAGACCAAACGACTTTGGATCGATATGAAATTAGCTTCAATATATTCGTTTAATTCTTTTGATTATATCTATATCCTCAAACATCAATTTGACTCAATATATTGAGAGTTGTGATTTTTGAATACGATTTAGATTTTTCGAACAATCAAATTTTTATTTAAAAAACACAATTCTCAATGTATTGAGTCAAATTGAAGTTTGAGAGCATAGATAGAATCAAAATAATTAGACAAATATATAGGAGGTAGTTTCATATCAATCTGAGGGCGTTTGGTCCAACAGTTGATTTTGCCCAAAATAGGTTGATGGACTAAACGAACCGGTAGATGAACCAAACGATCTTGAATTGATATGAAACTAATTTATATGTGTTGTCTAATTCTACTGATTATATTCATCTGCTCAAACATTAATTTGACCCAATATATTGAGAGCGGTAATTTTTTAAATACGAATTTGATTATTCGATAAATTTAATTCGTGTTCAAAAAATCACTACTCTCAATATATTGAGTTAAATTGATGTTTAAGGGCATAGATATAATCAAGAGAATTAAAGGAATACATAGGAACTAATTTCATGTCAATCCGAAGTCGTTTGGTCCATCAATCGATTTTGCCCAAAACTGACTGATGGATCAAACGAATCAGTTGATAGACCAAACGACCTCAAATTGACATGAAACTAACTCTAATGGGTTTTGTTGGTGCAATCGACCCAAGTTTGATCGGACAGATCATGGGGTTTTGATGTGTGTGGCAATATGATTAAGTTAGGTTTTCATATTGGTTTGATGTATGTTTGAGTCATATAGGACTTGGTGGAACACACATACAAGAGATCTAATCCTGGTGCTTGGGTCTTTGAGTCGATGAAGAATGGCGCATCGGAGGGACCGCCGGACGAGGAGCAACGGAGTGGAACCGAAAGAGGAAACAGACTTCAAGGCATACGCTAAGGATGACATTGGGACGAGCCGAGAGCTTGGATGCATCCGAGGGACGAGAGCCAAAGGAAGAGAGCTTCAAAGGGCGTCGCTGGAGAGGATGAGTGTGAGTGTGTAACAGAACTAGTTAACTGGTAGGGACACCAGTCGACTAATCCTTCTGTAAGGTTCGAACAGCAAGAGCACTCGACTGATCTGGATGACAGTCGATTGGTCTATTCGAAAACTAGCCGTTTGGCTAGCCATTAGCTAAGCACCAGTCGACTGGGCTTGGTAGTAATCGATTGGTGTCGGAGCTGAGCTGTTTAGCTAATAACTCTCTCCTCTATTTAAAGAGAAGCTTGAGACTTGAGAAGGGTTAGTTATGCTTCTTGTAAAAGACATTTTTGCTCAAGTGCTCAAGTGCTCAAGTTTCCAAGTCCGCTCCCTTCCTCAAACCCTAGTTCTTATCTTGTAAGGGAAGAGAGACATTGTGAGAGGTTGTTTTCCACCGAGAAGGAGAAAGTTCTAGCCGAAGATTACCGGGGACTAATCCACCGAAGGATTGAGGGATCATCCACCTCAAGGATAAGTCTTGGAGTAGGAGCAAGCAATCTCCGAACCACATGAACGATAAGTGTTAGCATTGTTTGATCCCGGCCTCACCTACGGGGATGGGCATAGGCCGGGCCCACTGGCCAGCCTGGCGCCACGAAGGCCTGGCAAGACAGGGCAACCGCCAGATCCACAGGTAGGGCCTCGCGCCCGTAAACCTCTCCGAAGGAAGGAGGGGGGACAGAGTCTATCAGACCAGCGACGAAGGGTGGCCGGGCCACCTTTTAGCCAGCCGACCCGGTAAGCGCCTAGTTGCACATACTAGCCTACCCTGACCTGGAGCAGGGCTTGGCACCGCAAGTAGATATCCACACTCCCTCTCTCGGTGGCCATCATTTAGACGGGAGGTCCACCTCGGGTCAGGTTCGTCTCGTGATAACCCCCGACCCAGGGCGTACCCTGCACTCCCTCTCTCTCTCTAACCAGCCGGACGCGTGGCTGCCCACGCTCCCTGGTCCTTACCTGACTCGGTCTCATGTAGGCAGACCTTCCAGTCGGCGCTCGAGGTACGGGCTGTCCCGCTCGCGTCCTCGCACATCCTTACATCCAGGGTACGACCCTGTTATCGAGGTCCCTCACGTCGTATCTACCTCTAACATCTCCTAGCGACTAACCCCACATCCAGCACCCTCGTGCTGCGCATCCAGTACTCACGTACTGTCAGAGCACCCCGCGCCATGTCGCGTCGTTCTTCAGTGCTCCATGCGGGCTGACAGCCATCGCACCCTCGTCATATCAGTACGAACAAAGGTTTGTCAGCTCCCCCGATTACATAAGCTCGGCACTCCCCCTATTGCAGGTACGCGCGCGCGAGTTCTCGCATCCCTTGCCCCATTTCAATTCAGTTTCCACTTATTTTGCCCTCGGAGACTGACTTGACTGTCAGAGTGCCTGACCGGGGATTTCCCCGGCGGGTTCGCTGACGACCTCTGTTTTGTAGGGACAAGGCAAGGCGCGGTCGACAACCAGCCACTTCACCGCCTCGCGGAACCTGGGAGGCTCGTCTGGCCCATGGGACCGCCACCCCCACTTCGCGACAGGATCAAATTTGGCGCTAGAAGAAGGGACACCAGCAGCCTGATCGGAAGTGGATATGGGGGATCTGCCTGGGTTCTGACGGTTAGCGCTCTCGAAGAAACACGAGCCTCCCTTCGTTTGGCTCCAGAAGAGTCATCGACACGTCAGAGGCCTTATCGCAAATCTCTTTAGGATAACACTTGATCTGTTCTTTATATAACATGGCGGCGAAGGCCTGTCGAATAAAGGAAAGGATGTATGCTGCGTTTTCAGCGCATCTGATGTCTGGCCTCCTGGAGGCGCCTCATATATTCTATGCACCTCTATGATTCGGCCTTCTGGATATGGCTTATTCGCGCACCACATATTTGAAATCTGGATATATTTTACACACTCGCCGCGCGTCAGAACATTGGGTCTTCTGGATATCTCTCATCTATTTGGTGCACCCTTCATAAGTGGTTTTCTGGCAAAACAGCTGTAGCTGCATTACCCTCGGCGAGGCTCTCAGGCGGCGCGTGGCGGCCCACGCACCCTGAGATGCCTTGTACCGGGTAGCCTCGGCAACGCTCTCAGGCGACGTGTGGCGGCCCACGCTCCCTGAGACGCTCTCGACCGGGAAGCCTCGGTGAGGCTCTCAAGCGGCGCGTGGTGGCCTACGCTCCCTGAGATGCCCGACCGGGAAGCCTCGATGAGGCTCTCAGGTGGCACGTGGCGGCCCACGCTCCCTGAGACGCCCTCGATCGGGAAGCCTCGGCGAGGCTCTCAGGCGGCGCGTGGTGGCCCACGCTCCCTGAGATGCTATCGACTGGGAAGCCTCGGTGAGGCACTCAGGCGGCGCGTGGCGGCCCACGCTCCCTGAGACGCCCTCGATCGGGAAGCCTTGGCGAGGCTCTCAGGCGGCGCGTGGCGGCCCACATTCCCTGAGACGCCCTCGACCGGGAAGCCTCGGCGAGGCTCTCAGGCGGCGCGTGGCGGCCCACGCTCCATGAGATGCCCTCGACCGGGAAGCCTCGGCGAGGCTCTCAGGCGGCGCGTGGCGGCCCACGCTCCCTGAGACGCCCTCGACCGGGAAGCCACGATGAGGCTCTCAGGCGGCGCGTGGCGGCCCACGCTCCCTGAGACGCCCTCGACCGGGAAACCTCGGCGAGACTCTCAGGTGGCGCGTGTTGGCCCACGCTCCCTGAGACGCCCTCGATCGGGAAGCCTCAGCGAGGCTCTCAGGCGGCGCGTGGCGGCCCACGCTCCCTGAGATGCCCTCGACCGGGAAGCCTTGACGAGGCTCTCAGGCGGCGCGTGGCGGCCCACGCTCCCTGAGATGCCCTCGACCGGGAAGCCTCGGCGAGGCTCTCAGGCGGCACGTGGCGGCCCACGCTCCCTGAGACGCTCTCGACCGGGAAGCCTCAGCGAGGCTCTCAGGCGGCGCATGGCAGCCCACGCTCCCTGAGACGCCCTCGACTGGGAAGCCTCAGCGAGGCTCTCAGGCGGCGCGTGGCAGCCCACGCTCCTTAAGATGCCCTCGACCGGGAAGCCTTGGCGAGGCTCTCAGGCGGCGCGTGGCGCCCCATGCTCCTTGAGATGCCCTCGACCGGGAAGCCTCGGCGAGACTCTCTGGCGACGCGTGGCGGCCCACGCTCCCTGAGACGCCCTCGACCAGGAAGCCTCGACGAGGCTCTCATGTGGCGCGTGGCGGCCCACGCTCCCTGAGACGCCCTCGACCGGGAAGCCTCGGAGAGGTTCTCTGGCGGCGCGTGGCGGCCCACGCTCCCTGAGATGCCCTCGACCGGGAAGCCTCGACGAGGCTCTCAGGCGGCGCGTGGCGGCCCACGCTCCCTGAGACACCCTCGACCGGGAAGCCTCGACGAGGCTCTCTGGTGGCGCGTGGCGGCCCACGCTCCCTAAGACGCCCTCGACCGGGATGCCTCGGCGAGGCTCTCAGGCGGCGCGTGGCGGCCCACGCTCCCTGAGACGCCCTCGACCGGGAAGCCTCGGCGAGGCTCTCAGGCGGCGCGTGGCGGCCCACGCTCCCTGAGACGCCCTCGACCAGGAAACCTCGGCGAGGCTCTCAGGCGGCCCACGCTCCCTGAGATGCCCTCGACCGGGAAGCCTCTGCGAGGCTCTCAGGTGGCGCATGGCGGCCCACGCTCCCTGAGATGCCCCCGACTGGGAAGCCTCGGCGAGGCTCTCAAGCGGCGGGTGGCGGCCCACACTCCCCGAGACGCCCTCGACCGGGAAGCCTCTGCAAGGCTCTCAGGCGACGTGTGGCGGCCCACCCTCCCCGAGACGCCCTCGACCGGGAAGCCTCGGCGAGGCTCTCAGGCGGCGCGTGGCGGCCCACACTCCCTGAGATGCCCTCGATCGGGAAGCCTCGGCGTGGCTCTCAGGCGGCGCGTGGCGGCCCACGCCCCCTGAGATGCCCTCGATCGGGAAGCCTCGTCGGGGCTCTCGGGTGAACGCATGACGATCCATGAGAGGTCGCCCGTCCGAGTGGCCTTATTCTTGGTTCACGCAAGCCTTCCCCTTGTATCGGCTCCCGGTCGGACGCGGTACGACACGAGCTGCCCGGTAGGTCACTCGGCCAGGTAACTTCGAGGCCGATCTGTGTAAATCCTCTCCCGGGGTTGGAATCCCCCTGAATTCCTCGACCAGGGGGCCACACCCTTGGGCCACATCCTCAAATCGGCCCTTAAATCAAGGTCGCGATAACCACCTCTCTTGGAAGCTCTAAGCAAATATGCCTATATTCACCTCTTAATTAGCTACTGGTTCGACCCTCCATTAGACGGTGTGACCCCCACACCACCCTAAGCTCACAGGTGGGTCAGGGATGGATAGGCCCCCATAAACTACGATCCCTTAACTGAGCACACCTCATTGGGTCCTCGAATGGGTTGAGGGACTGGCTCGAGCTCAAGACGCCCTTCTGGTTCACCCAGGTCAACGCCGCTTATGTCTAAAGGACCAAACGGTCAAGACACCCCTCCCCTAACCTAGCGGGAGCCGCCTCCCCTGCATGGTGAGAACGTCCGGTATAGCCACCGCTCTAGCGACAACGAGAGGGAAGAAAGCAAACACCATAACAAACCATACGACCCTTAACTACATCAGGTAAAAGAAAGGGGCAGACCTACAACTACAGAATAGGCGTCGAAGGTCGGGACGAGACGCCACCCGTCAGTTGGCCGCGACCATCACGAGTTGTCTGCGCCTAGTGGCGTTCGCACCTCCGCAAAAGGTCACTTTGGCAGGCCGCCAATTCCTCCTCTCTGGCCTTCAAAGTGGTAAGCAACATAGCAACCGATTGGTTGGCCTCCAGAAGATCTGCATGGGCCTTGGCCAACTCGGAGACTGCCCGAAGTTCCTGAGCCTGGACTTGGTGCTCGCTTCGCTCTAAATAAGCTAGCTGTTGACGCAATTGAGCATTAGAGGCTCGAGCTCCGCTCAGCTCTACCAAATGACCTCAAAGCCGCACCTCATCATGGGCAGCCTGTCCCCGCAAGGCTGTGTTCTTAGAGCGCAGCATATTCCAAGTTTCCTCATTCGGTGGAGGTCGGGCGCAGCGAAGCTGAGTTTCCAGCGCCTCCCGACGGGACTCCAACTGGAGAAGGGACCGGTTCTGGGCCACGAAGGAAACACCCATGTCGTATAGAGCCTCGGTCAACTACAAAAGAAGCCAGGGGTTAACTAGGAAAGACCGAGCAAGCAGAAGCTAGCAGAGAAACATACCCGACAGGTGTCTGCAACTAATCCATCAATGCGGGCGACAAGGTCTTGACGGTCGAAAGACGAAGACCTTGGTACACGTGGTCGCTCAGGGGAGCATGGAGGTGAACCGCCCTAGCTGAGCCTAGCGGCTCGGGATCCGGGAGTTCATAGGTCACAGAGGGATCCGCTCGCGAAGGAAGAACGAGATGTATCGGGCCGAAATCCGGAGTCTGGTCGGGAATGGAAGGAGAAGAGGCAACAGATACCCCGCCCACCAAGCCAGCGGAGACAAGGGGGACGAAAGGGTGGTCAGGCCCCAGGGCTGGGGAAACAGGGGCAAACGGCGTGGGCCCAAAGGAAGCAGGACCCTGGGGCAGAAGGATAGGGTGAGGCTGGCCCTCCGACTCGCTTGGAGAAGTAAGTTGGGGCAAAAGGGCTGCGGGCGAGGTGACCCTGGCATCGGAGGGTGCAGGGGCAACCGGCGGCACCACCGGCGGAGACAGCGGGCTCACCTCGGTTGAGGAAGAGGGAATCTCTCGAGAAGGGGCAGGCGCAAGACCGGAGGAAGACGAGCAGTCGCGGGACCGATCTGGGTGACGATTGGGCCCCCGGGGGGAAGGAGTAGAGGGTAAAATCTCGATAGAAGAAATGGTGAAAATTTCGGTGTGGGAGGAACAGCGGTACAACAGGAAGAGGATAACGGACCCACAGAGGAGGCGGATAGAGTTGGGGGTCAGTTGAGATAGGTTGATACGGAGGTAGCGGCATACTGAGGCAATGAAGGGATGAATGGGGAAGCGCAGGCCCGCCTGCAGGTGATCCCTCGAAATGGTAATGTAGTGCCTCGGTGGTGTGACCGGCTGATCCGAAGGAGAAAGCAGCTGGATGTCATGGTCAGACGGAATGTGAAACTCCGCCGTAAGGGCCTCGAGATCGCCGCAGGAGAGAACAGACCTTGCCGTGACATACCAGGGATGGGGGTTGCGGGACGAAGAAGCCATGGGGACACGCCGAAGATGCGGAGTTTTGCCCGCGAGAAGAAGTAACGAACACCAAGAAGTAGCCGCAACCCTAGTCGGAGAAGAGAAGATAATGCGCTGGAGTGAAAGACGAGAAGACTTTACATAGTTATGTAGGGAACGGGGACACCTGGCGGGGAGCCACGGCAGAGGCGGCAGGCAACATCAGCCGATTAAGCAGGCCCAGTGGGGCCCAGGAAACAAAACACCTCGCACCCAACCTCGTTCCTCGGGGAACGGGGGGAAAGCACCTTGGTGGTTGGAGAGGAATGGGGAAGAGACACGTGGCCTCCTCCCCAGTTGTAAGCGACATGGACGAGAAGTTCTCGGTCGCTTAGGGATACGGAACCGTCAGCAGTTAAAAGAAAGACGGGGTGATTTCGTTAGCCGACTGGGATCCCTAGTCCTCGACAAGCCTGGGGAGAAGCCCCCAGACGAGATCAAGACCCCCCCAGCGCGCCAGGCGTCCGTGAACAGAAGATGGTCCAGTCAGTCGGACTCGCCGCCTCCTTCGACTAGACTTGAGGGGGACGCTTATGATCCCGGCCTCGCCTACGGGAATGGGCATAGGCCGAGCCCACTGGCCAGCCTGGCGCCATGAAGGCCTAGCAAGATAGGGCAACCGCCAGATCCGCAGGTAGGTCCCTGATAAGTACCATTTTATTGATTATTTTAGTTGCTAAAATCCAAGTTTGACCCATATTTTACTTGCTTAATTGTGAATTTACCCTAGGTTCTAGGACTTATCTTTATTTTGGACTTAATTGCAAATCTTTACATATTCGGATTATTTGGCCACTCAATTTTTGATCTATTTTTGTAGGCATGAAAGGATCATGGACCTAGGGCATACTGGGTCAAACATGAGTCGGAAGTGGACCCGGATCGAGTTATCAAGCTTCGGATTAATCTGGGACGTCCGATTCAAAAGCGGCTAGATCTGAGCCATCTGGGACCATCCGAGGGAATCCGAGCTAGGGTTAGGGCTGATCAAGCACTGAGATCAAGATCTGAGACTTTCATCCCAATCAGAGATGATCCAACCGTTGGATCAAGCTCAGAGGGCTCTAGACTGTCCATCCAAAGATCAGGTTGATCTGGGCCATCCATTGCAGATCTTGAAGATCCGAGCTACCCCGAGACAGATCCTGACCCTTGATCAACATCTGGAATGATGGACACACAGAGGAGGCGGATGGAGTTGGGGGTCAGTTGAGATAGGTTGATACGGAGGTAGCGGCATACTGAGGCAATGAAGGGATGAATGGGGAGCGCAGGCCTGCCTGCAGGTGATCCCTCGAAATGGTAATGTAGTGCCTCGGCGGTGTGGTCGGCTGATCCGAAGGAGAAGGCAGCTGGATGTCATGGTCAGGCGGAATGTGAAACTCCGCCCTAAGGGCCTCGAGGTCACCGCAGGAGAGAACAGACCTCGCTGTGACATTCCAGGGATGGGGGTTGCGGGATGAAGACGCCATGGGGACACGCCGAAGATGCGGAGTTTTGCTCGCGAGAAGAAGTAACGAACACCAAGAAGTAGCCGCAACCCTAGCCGGAGAAGAGAAGACAATGTGCCGGAGTGAAAGACGAGAAGACTTTACACAGTTATGTAGGGAACGGGGCCACCTGGCGGGGGGCCACAGCAGAGACGGCAGGCAGCAACAACCGCTTGAGCAGGCCCAGTGGGGCCCAGGAAACAAAACACCTCGCACCCAACCTCGTTCCTCGGGGAACGAGGGGAAAGCACCTTGGTGGTTGGAGAAGGAATGGGGAAGAGACACGTGGCCTCCTCCCCAGTTGTAAGCGACATGGACGAGAAGTTCTCGGCCGCTTAGGGATACGGAACCGTCAGCAGTTAAAAGAAAGACGGGGTGGTTTCGTCAGCCGACTGGGATCCCTAGTCCTCGACAAGCCTGGGGAGAAGCCCCCAGACGAGATCAAGACCCCCCTAGCGCGCCAGGCGTCCGTGAACCGAAGATGGTCCAGTCAGTCGGACTCGCCGCCTCCTTCGACAAGACTTGAGGGGGACGCTTATGATCCCGGCCTCGCCTACGGGGATGGGCATAGGCCGGGCCCACTGGCCAGCCTGGCACCACGAAGTCCTGGCAAGACAGGGCAATGATGGACCCGGGATAGGTGTCACGAAAGTGTGGGTCTCAAAATTTAGATGTGTGTAAGCAGGAAATTTTTTGCAATCAAAATATGAAAACGTAGTAAACGGGGCCACAGGTCGTATTTTTCCTAGGGCTAGTTGATATCGTTTGATTCTAACTTGGGTTTATGTGTCGTTTGTGAATTTTGGGTTTTAAATAAAATTGGTTTTGGGTTGCAATCTGAAAGGAAAACTCAATGAAAATGAAGGAAAACTAAATAGATGAATTAAACAAGAGATAGCAAGTGATAACTCAACCAGAGGTAAACCAACTCAACCAAGGGAACTTAACTGAAATTGGAAAGGCAAATCTAAATTCAAATTGCAAAACAGATGCTAAGCTAAGAAATAGAGGCAGTGATGGCAATTCTGAAACAACAAACTTAACACCAATGCTAGCATGCGAAATTTAGAAATTAAACAAGCAACAAACTCAACTAGCTACAAGTTTTGGAAACAAGCAAATGCAAGAGATTTCAGAAATGGCCGAATGCAAACCTAACTAATTTCAAACACAAAAGCTCACTAAAAACTGCATCTAACTTGGTACCAATGAATACCAATACCTCTCTTGATACAAAGTGAAGAAGTTGATACAAACTTGATACCAAGGTAAGAAGATAAAAGTCTATGTACCAAAGATGGAAACTAAATACCAAACTGTGGCTAACACTTCGGAAATAGCACTAATGCAACTCAACTTGGATAACAAAGTAGTAGTAAAGAAACTTGCAGGATCGAGTGAAGAAAATCAGATCCAAACTATTCAATTCAGCTATGTAAACCATAAACAAGATTGGATGTGCAGAAATTCAGAATTGGTGTGCAGAAATTCAGAAACTAATTGGATGCTAAAACCCAACAAAACAACTAAATTCGATTGCACCAAGCTAATGTCCACATAAGATTCCTAGAACTATAATTCACTCGATGCAATTTCTGAAACTGAAGGCTGAAAAACTGCAAAACTGAAACTGCCTAATTGCATAATTAGGAGTTGATACTCAAGAACAACTGAGCTAAAAATTCAGAAATGAAGCTGAATGAGAAACAAACTCAGATCTAATGAATTAACACACTAAAGGTTGTCTTCAATTGCAGGCATCAAAACTAAACATAACTGAATTCGAAAGGAACTGCAAAAATTCAGAAACTAAGTTGGAAATAGCAAAACAGGGCTGATACGCGAGCTACAGCTGATACGCAAGCATTAAATTGCAAAGAAAATGAAATTAAGTGAAGTATTAACTAAACAAGCTAGCTAACTACTGGAAGAACAGATTCAAACCACTGATTAAGCAGAATCAAGCCAAGCAAGGTAAACTACAGCATCTGAACAAAATTCAGAACTGAAATTTGAGTGCAGAAATAAAATTACAGCTAAATACAATGAAAATTAACCAAGTAAACTAATCCTCAACCCTTCCCTAGCTCAAGAACTCCTTGCTCATCACACAAGGGTGAGCCTCGGACCTGTAAGCTCAGCAAATTAGTGGAAGAACAGTCTCTGCGATCAATTCCATTCAAACTCTGCTCAAGCTGAAAACTGCAACCAATCTCTTCAACCTCGCTGTGGTGGACTGCGATAAGGACTAGGGAATGCTCCGAGCCTTCCAGGGAACCCCTCCAGATAGCTCGGATGGAATGAGGATGGTGCACAACTGAGATTGGCGAAATTAGACAACAGAGCTACTGAAACCTCACGCAGCTCTGTTGTTGGGCAAAATCCAATCTGGAAACTTCACAGAACACTCTCTCCACTGACCTAGCACTTGTTCTAATGAAGGATCGAGTGGTCGCGCCTCTTTGATGAAGAAATTGCTGAAGAACTCGATGAACAAACGGAGAAGAACGCTGTTGCGGCGAAGACGCGACAAGGAGAAGCTGTGGCAAATTTTTGATTAAGTAGTTAGCAATGGACGGCCCAGATTGATTGGAGAAAATCCAACGGCTGATCTTGCTCTGATTTAATCCAAACTTTGATGATGTTGATCAGGGGTCAGGATCTGCCTCGTGGTAGCTCGGATACTCCAGATTTGCAACGGATGGTCCAGATCAACCTAATCTTTGAATGGACAGTCTAGAGCCCTCCGAGCTTGATCCAACGGTTGAATGAGCTCTGATTGGGATGAAACCTTCAGATCTTGATATGAGTTCTTGATTAGCCCTAACCCTAGCTCGGATTGCCTCAGATGGTCCCAGATGGCTCATATCTAGTCGCTTTTGAATCGGACGACCCAGATTAATCCGAAGCTTGATAACTCGATCCGGGTCCACTTCCGACTCAAGTTTGACCCAGATGCCCTAGGTCCATGATCCTTTCATGTCTACAAAAATAAATCAAAAATTTAGCGGCAAAATAATTCAAATATATAAAGATTTGCAATTAAGTCCAAAATAAAGATAAGTCCTAAAACCTAGGGTAAATTCACAATTAAGCAAGTAAAATATGGGTCAAACTTGGATTTTAGCAACTAAAATAATCAATAAAATGATACTTATCAGGCAACCGCCAGATCCGTAGGTAGGTCCCCGTGCCCGTAAACCTCTCCGAAGAAAGGAGGGGGGACAGGGTCTATCAGACCAGCGACAAAGGGTGGCCGGGCCACCTTTTAGCCAGCCGACCCGGTAAGCGCCTAGTTGCCCATACTAGCCTACCCTGACCTGGAGCAGGGCTTGGCACCACCAGCAGGTAGATATCCACACTCCCTCTCTCGGTGGCCATCATTCAGACGGGACGTCCACCTCGGGTCAGGTTCGTCTTGTGATAACCCCCGACCCAGGGCGTACCCTGCGCTCCCTCTCTCTCTCTAACCAGCCGGACGCGTGGCTGCCCACGCTCCCTGGTCCTTACCCGACTCGGTCCCATGCTGGCGGACCTGCCAGTCAGCGCTCGAGGTACAGGCTGTTAATAAGCACGCGTGTCGTACCGTGAGTATCAAATACAATCAAAGTATCGAACTCCTCTAAACTAATATAGTATAGAGTAACTCGAGTCGTCTCCCAACGAATGTAGTTGATACATGATAAACCTTAGGATCGTAAGTTATTGCTTTTGGATTTTTGATATCAAACTAGGGTTTGGTTTTGGACGTTAAGGCTATGAAAAGAAATAGAAAAGCAAGTATGAAATCTAGTTCTAATTAATGGAAGACAATGCAGGTAAGGAAATCTAAATTAACCTAACTACAATTGCAGTAAAGAAAAAAAAAGGCAACATGGAAGAAGCATTCAAGAAATAGGGCATCAATGAAACCTAGATATGGAGCAAAACCTATAGCATTAAAGAAATTTAGTCTGATCTAACTTAATTGCATTTAAATGAAGACATGAAACCTAAAGTAATAGGAAGAGCAACACAAAACAAGAGTTAATCAACTAAGAAACATCACAATTGAAAATAACTGTTCTAAGAAGCATTTAATCGAACACATGATAAACATGTTTTAAATGGCTTCAAGTACGTGCAATTTGAATCGGGGAAGATCCATCTAATTCAAACATTCAACTTCCAACATATAACAACTCAAGGAAACAAACAACAAGCAAAATTTAAGTGTCGGCTGCTAAGATGTGGATGGCAAATGGAAGGAGCTGCCGGAAAATGGAATTGCTGCCAGTTGTGAAGAGAAGCTGTTGCTGTGAAGGAAATGTGAAGAAGCTAAAGCTGCTGTGAAGAACTGCTGGGAATAAAAACTCTGCTGGGAAGTAATTAAGCTACTGCCGCATCGGATGAACTGCTGGAATTGAAGTCGTGAAGAAAAATTCGCTGAAAACAAACTGCTGGAAACAAACTGCTGGAAGAAATCTGCTGGAAGAAAACTGCTGGATCGGATTTGATGAAGGAGCTGTGAAGAAATTGCTGCAAACAAATTACTGAAATGAATGCTGTGAAGAAATTGCGGTAAACAAATTGCTGAAAATTTGCTGTGAAGAAATGGATCTCTGCCGCTCGGCCCTTTGATGAGAAAGCTGCGAAGAAACCTTCTTCGAGCAGTCCTCCTTGTGTGCGACCAATGAAGAGAAGGAGTAGGAGAAGGAGATGGCTGAGATGGAAGACCGGCCGGCGGCGGTGATATGACGAGGAGTTGCCGCCGACGGTGAGGAGATAGAGCGGGTGAGAGGTTGGAGATGTGTTCTCTGTCGCGAGTTGATCGAATGGAGAAGATGATCCCTCGTCTGTGTCCGGTTCCCATCCTTATTGCGCGCGGGCTCACGGTTCAGCCAAGCCCAGCAGTTCGATTCAGGTTGTGGTTTGGCCCAACCTCAGTTAACCCAGCTCAGCCCATTCCTTGGGTTCACAGCTTAGTCAGAACAAACACTATCCGCCCAGCTCATGTTTGACCCAGCACTTGGGTTCAAACCAGACTTGGGTTCGGTCCAGTCAGCCAAGCCAGAGCTCACAGCTCAGAAGAAAATTAGCAACAGACGGCTGAGATCGATTTGGCTTCATCCGACGGTCGGATCTCTTCATATCTGAACCAAACTCCACAGATCCAAATCAATGGTCCTGATTTACCTATTCCCAGCTTGGATTAACCAGATCAGTGGTGGATGGTCCAGATCTTCCCTTTTCTTGAATGGATGGTTTAGAACATCTTGAGCTTGATCCAACGGTCAGATTACTTCTAATTTGGCTGAAATTTTCAGATCTTGATCTATGGTCATGATTGATTCTATCTTAAACTCGGATTGACCAGCAGTTGACCGATGGCTCAGATCTAGCCGTTCTCTAGAATGGACGGCTCCTATTAATCCGATGCTTGATCCCTTTGATCTAGATCCAATGCTGACTCAAGTCTGACCCGATTTGATCGAGGTCCATGATCATTTGAAGCCTACAAAATGATATTCAAATTTAGTGCCAAAAAATATCCCAAATATATAAAGATTTGAATTAAAAGCTAAAATAGAGGAAATACATGAAACCTAATACAATTGCAAACTTAAGCATATAAAATGTGGATCAAACATGGATTTTAGAGCCAAAAATAATCAACAAAATGGTGGTTATCAAACTCCCCCACACTTACTCTTGGGCGTCTCGCACAAGCCAACTAGTAAACTAAGGATGTATCCCCCTAGATTATTCTCAATCATAGTTAGAAACAATTGAAAGGAAATTACCTAGGGTTGTCAATTCTCAAAAATCTAAGCTTAATGGACTAGAGACTTGTCCTTAAATCAACAACTTAACATTTTCATCCTTCATGATTCATTGAGATGAATTTAACTCACTAAGCCTTTCAAGGGAAGTTTTGGTGGCTCTCTTCTTGAGTCCTAAGTTCATGATGAAAGTGGAGCTCACTCAAACACAACCATGGTTCTTGCACTACCATAGGCTTGCTTGTTATCTACTCTCTACCATTATTCATGATTCGGATCCACATCTATAAAAGCTTTATTAGAACATGTCAAAGAAGATATATGAAATGATAGAAATGATGTGAAAGTTCAGTGACATTTTGATACCTACAAATTATAATAAAGGAAGTAAAGAAATATGATATGAAAAGGAAACATAGAAAAGAAATATGACATGATAAGAAAATATGGAGAAGAAATATGACGAAATAAGAAAATTTGGAAAATGTTTAGAAAGTGGAAGACTTGGACACTCAAAAATGTATCCCAATGCATTTTGCCCATTTCTTTTGAAAAATGCATCCCAACTTCAAATTCAAAATCTAACCTTGATTTCCACTTCATATATTTTTTTCTTTTCTTTTCCTTTTCTTTTCTTCTGTTTTCTGTTTTCAACTTCTCTGTTTTTTTTAATGATTCAACCACTCCATAGCTTCACTTCTTCATAACTTGGAGCTTTTCATGGTAATTGAGAACTAAGTGCTCCACTTATACACTTTTAGCTCTTGTAACCCACTTGGCACATTTTTGCTTGTTGGTTGCCAAAAAAAATTTCAATTGTCCTCAAAATTTGATAACATGCTTGCATCCTCCCCCACACTTAAACTTTTGTCCGTCTCGGGCAAAATAACATTAAGAAACATTAAGGTATTCAAATCCATGCAAAATATTATGATGAACATGAAAAAGAGGGAAAGGAAATATGGAATAAGAGTGTATCAACAAGGAAATTGCAAAAATGATATAAGAAAAGAAACAAAGTGATTTACCTCTATAAATGTGGTCCAATCATAGAAATATAGCTTTGAAAGAACCTAAGCAAGTTCTAGAGTACAATCACATGTGTGTATCACAAAAATTTGGCCAATTCCTCACTAGGTAAAAAGAATTCATCTTAATTCATCAATTTAGAATCCAATACTAAGAAGTACTCAAGCAACCAAGAATTTTCATCCAATGGCTCAAATCTTCAGTTTTAACAACCAAATTTAATTTGCTTTCAAGAGACTCTAAAATGATATAAGGAAATCTAGATGAATACATTTATTCCTAGTCATGCAAGAAATAAAATACCAAATGACTAACATGATATCTACAATGACTTTTATGCATTCTACTCTACGCAAACATTTATTAGCAAGAACTCATTTGAAAAGAAAAATTACTACTTGAAAACATGGAAGTGATATTTACAATGAAATAGGAGAGTAAGAAGAAAATAACTCCCCTTCAAGTAGGGTAGAGAGCATGGAGCATCCATCTTGGGAGAACTATCCTCAAGTAGTCAATCTCGTAATGCATGGATTTCTCCCTTGACAATTTAGCACAAGCATCTTCCGGTGGTCGGAGACGATTAAGGTTCAGAATCCATTCGTGGGGTAGATAATTAAAATTCAAAGTGAACTCGACCCCTCCCACTGCATGCTCCTTAGAAGTCCTTCCGGGAGGTTATAGGCTATTAAGTTTCAGTACCCATTCTAGAAGCCTACGGGATCCTGCAAAATCATGTAGAGAAAATACCTCCCGCACGCATGCAGGGTAAGAAAAGAGTGAAATGTGAACAACCTCTACATAAAATGACTCAAGATATGCGTCACATCCTATGAAATCAATTTTCCGTACCTCAATGAATTTATCACAATTATTTTCTACAAAAGATGCATCAAGAAACTCATCGCAACCAATAAAATCAACCTCGGGTACCTCAATAAGTTTTTCACAATCAATTTTAGTATCAAGAGATTTATCATAACAAACAACATCAATTTGAGGCACTTCTAAAAGTTTTTCACAATCCATATCTACAAAAGATGTACCAAGTAATTCACCACATTCAACAAAATCAATTTTAGGTGCCTCTACAGATTTTTCACAAACAATTTCTATAGAAGATATGTCAGTAAATTCATCACAATGAACACAATCAGATTTAGGCACCTCTACGAATTTCTCACAATCAGCATTTACATGAGATGTAGCACAACATGCTTCACATTCTATAAATTCAACACTAGGTACCTCTCTGAATTTTTCACAATCAAATTCTACAAAAGATATATCCATAAGTGTATCACAAACAATAAAATCAGTTTGAGGTACCTCTATGCCATTTTCAAAAGAAATAGGAGGAATACTTACCTGATCGTGCTGAAGAATACCTGGAGGTTCTACAAGAATAGATGTAATTATTGGCTCCTCCTGGTAATGTGCAATCTCCTCTTCAGGTTCAGGTTCTGGTGGACACTCAACTGAAACAGGTGATTCTTGGGTTCTTGCTTCCACCATGCAAGTCCATACACTTTCATACCGTTCCTCTGAATTTGCTAATGTATCAGTCAATGGTGGTCCCTAGGGCTCAGTGCAATCCCCTACACCTATAGATTTATCTGCAACGAATTCTTTATCAACCATATCTGCAACAGCCATATTAGAAAAATTAGGACCATCAATAACAATATCATCACAAAATAAAAGATGAGAAGGGCCCTGTAGAGCTTCAGATTAGAATTCAAGGCTGTCACAAGCTTTACTGTCAATCTCCTCCAATGCCTCTGTCTCTACTGCATCTTCAACCTTATCTGAGCTAAAATCTCCTCCTACTATGTCAAGTGAAACATCATCAACCATAAACTCTGCCTCGACAACTTCATCTGACATATCCATGCTAATGCTAGGAAGATCCTCTCCATGCCCCTCAGAATTAAAAGTAGCTTGAGAAGATAACTATCATGATCTTTGGGCTTGTATTTGATTCATTTGATTAATCAATTGTCCAAGGCGTCTTTTAATGTTTTGAAGACTTTGTAGCTCAAAATCATGATTAGGCTGTGAATTCTGAGAATAGGGTTGTTGGGGCTGATTGAATTGTTGATTTGGCTGTGAAAATTGCTAAAAATTTGGCTGGAAGCTTGGTTGAAACTGCAGAAAATCATAGCTCTGGAAATTCTGAGTTTGAGGTTGAAATTGTTGTGGTGAAGGCTGAAATTGTGGAGGCTGAAAACTCTGATTGTATGGTTGAAAACATGACTGATTAGAGTTGTATCCTTGCTGAAAATTTTGGAATTGTGGTTGAAATTGCTGTTGTAGCTGATTGAAAGGTTGGTTTTGCTGAAAATTATTATAGGGCTGCTGAAATTGTTGAGAGGTTGACTTGGCTGAAAATTTTGCTGAAATTGTTGAAATTGAGGTTGAAATGCTTGAGGGTGAAAATTCTGAGTGTCTTGCTGAAAATTTTGACCTTGAAATTGGAATTCTTGATTTGAAAACTGTGAATAATGAAAACCTTGCTGTGAGAGTTGAAATACTTGCTGGCCTTGATGAAAACCTTGCTGAAATTCTTGTTGTCCAATTTTCGAATTGTGATATTCATTGAAGCCTCCAAATTGTTGAGAGTAGAAATCCATGTTGAGCTGCAAGAATTATCTTGGTCTTACACTGAAACACTAATAAACAAGATTAAAAGACTCAGGAACATATGATATCAAACTCATGAATGTATCAACATTAAAGCACATGAAAAATAGAGAAACAATCCTAAAATTATCAAATATCACTACACTCCCCGGCAACGACGCCAAATTTAATAAGCACGTGTGTCGTACCGCGAGTATCAAATACAATCAAAGTATCGAACTCCTCTAAACTAATATAGTATAGAGTAACTCGAGTCGTCTCTCAACGAATGTAGTTAATACATGATAAACCTTAGGATCGTATGTTATTGCTTTTGGATTTTTGATATCAAACTAGGGTTTGGTTTTGGACGTTAAAGCTATGAAAAGAAATAGCAAAGCAAGTATGAAATCTAGTTCTAATTAATGGAAGACAATGCAGGTAAGGAAATCTAAATTAACCTAACTACAATTGCAGTAAAGAAAAAAAAGGCAACATGGAAGAAGCATTCAAGAAATAGGGCATAAATGAAACCTAGACATGGAGCAAAACCTATAGCATTAAAGAAATTTAGTCTGATCTAACTTAATTGCATTTAAATGAAGACATGAAACTTAAAGCAATAGGAAGAGCAACACAAAACAAGAGTTAATCAACTAAGAAACATCACAATTGAAAATAACTGTTCTAAGAAGCATTTAATCGAACACATGATAGACATGTTTTAAATGGCTTCAAGTACGTGCAATTTGAATCGGGGAAGATCCATCTAATTCAAACATTCAACTTCCAACATATAACAACTCAAGGAAACAAACAACAAGCAAAATTTAAGTGTCGGCTGCTAAGATGTGGATGGCAAATGGAAGGAGCTGCCGGAAAATGGAATTGCTACCAGTTGTGAAGAGAAGCTGCTGCTGTGAAGGAATTGTGAAGAAGCTGAAGCTGCTGTGAAGAACTGCTGGGAATAAAAACTCTGCTGGGAAGTAATTAAGCAACTGTCGGATCGGATGAACTGCTGGAATTGAAGCTGTGAAGAAAAATTCGCTGAAAACAAACTGCTGGAAACAAACTGCTAGAAGAAATCTGCTGGAAGAAAACTGCTGGATTGGATTTGATGAAGGAGCTGTGAAGAAATTGTTGCAAACAAATTACTGAAATGAATGCTGTGAAGAAATTGCGGTAAACAAATTGCTGAAAATTTGCTGTGAAGAAATGGATCTCTGCCGCTCGGCCCTTTGATGAGAAAGCTGCGAAGAAACCTTCTTCGAGCAGTCCTCCTTGTGTGCGGCCAATGAAGAGAAGGAGTAGGAGAAGGAGATGGCTGAGATGGAAGACCGGCCGGCGGCGGTGATATGACGAGGAGTTGCCGCCGGCGGTGAGGAGATGGAGCGGGCGAGAGGTTGGAGATGTGTTCTCTGTCGCGAGTTGATCGAATGGAGAAGATGATCCCTCGTCTGTGTCCAGTTCCCATCCTTATTGCGCGCGGGCTCACGGTTCAGCCAAGCCCAGCAGTTCGATTCAGGTTGTGGTTTGACCCAACCTCAGTTAACCCAGCTCAGCCCATTCCTTGGGTTCACAGGTTAGTCAGAAAAACACTATCCGCCCAGCTCATGTTTGACCCAGCACTTGGGTTCAAACCAGACTTGGGTTCGGTCCAGTCAGCCAAGCCAGAGCTCACAGCTCAGAAGAAAATTAGCAACAGACGGCTAAGATCGATTTGGCTTCATCCGACGGTCGGATCTCTTCATATCTGAACCAAACTCCACAGATCCAAATCAATGGTCCTGATTTACCTATTCACAGCTCGGATTAACCAGATCAGTGGTGGATGGTCCAGATCTTCCCTTTTCTTGAATGGATGGTCTAGAACATCTTGAGCTTGATCCAACGGTCAGATTACTTCTGATTTGGCTGAAATTTTCAGATCTTGATCTATGGTCCTGATTGATTCTATCTTGAACTCGGATTGACCAAAAGTTGACCGATGGCTCAGATCTAGCCGTTCTCTGGAATGGACGACTCCTATTAATCCGATGCTTGATCCCTTTGATCTGGATCCAATGCTGACTCAAGTCTGACCCGATTTGATCGAGGTTCATGATCATTTGAAGCCTACAAAATGATATTCAAATTTAGTGCCAAAAAAATATCCCAAATATACAAAGATTTGAATTAAAAGCCAAAATAGAGGAAATACATGAAACCTAATACAATTGCAAACTTAAGCATATAAAATGTGGATCAAACATGGATTTTAGAGCCGAAAATAATCAACAAAATGGTGGTTATCAGCTGTCCCGCTCGCGTCCTCGCACATCCTTACATCCAGGGTACGACCTGTTGGATCGGGTTGGACCGGCTAGAGGGGGATGAATAGACGGTAAAAAAAATATGAAAATAGAAGGCACTCGTCTTTAAAAAAACTTGATCGCAACTGAGGACGTTGCTTCCAAGGCAGTGGACGCTCAATAAAAATCTCCTTGTGGCGGAGAAGCCTTACAAAAGTAGCATGCTAGACTTTTAGAGATTTTACAAGAATGAATAAGAATGATTAAAAAGGTTAAAACTCTAAGCCTATTTATAGCCTAAGAGAATAAATCTGGATTGTTGATTGTTGAGGAATTTTCTCTTGGCCGTTGATCCATGGATGTAATCTGGATGGCTGATCTTGGATGGGATTAAACTACATCCATTGGATCTGATTAAAGGATAAAGTTATCCTTTAAGAGATAACTTTGTCTTCTGCTCGCAACAGATAAATAACTTTATCATTTGCTCGCAACAACTTTAATCACATCTCTTCTTTATCTTAGTCGGTAAGATTGGTGATATATGTAGGCGAGGTTGCTGGTTCGAATCTTCACAGCAACAAATAAAATTCTTTTTGTTTTAGGTGCCTGGTTTGACTTGGTCAAACTGACCAGTCTTTTGGTTCATCTTCTGGGTGATTTCCGGCCAACCGGAGTTAGGCTCACCCGAACCCGACTCTGGCCTTTCGCCCCTCGAGCGTCCTTCCTCCCGGCTTCTCGTCCCTCGGACACCGCGCACGTCCTTCTCGCTCCACCGGCGTACTCTTCCGTAGCTTCCGCGTCCCTCGGATTGTACCGAGCCCGTCGGCTCACTTCCTCGCACAATCCTTCTCGTCCGCTACGTCTTACGCTCGACTTCCTCCGTACCTAAGCTCCTGCACACTTAGCAGAGGGATTAAACATACCAGGACCTAACTTAAATCGGTTGATCACATCAAAATCAACCAGGGGTAATTACAATCTCCCCCTTTTTGATGTGCATCAATCCGAGTTAAGTTAGGGCAATCAAAATAAAAAAAACATGCATAATAATGTAAACAGTTTAAGTTTACAAAAACTTAAATTTCGAGTAAATTATAATTCTATCCCTTAACTTAATACTATTTCTCCCCCTTTGATCACATCAAAAAATGGGGAAATATAATTAGGGAAGAAGAAAAAATTTTAAGTGCGATAAAAAATATTCTAGGTGAAAAAAATCGCGTCGCCACAGATTTTTCAAATTTAAAATGACATATTTTTTCAAAGTTAATTCCATTTTTTTTGAAAAAAATGACTTAAATAAAATCTAAATTTTTTTTTGATAAAATCCACAGCTGATGAGGAGTTCCAAAAATAAAATCGAATCCTGTCAAAATATTTTTCTATCGAATTTTGAAAAAAAATCATATTTCGATAAATAATTCATAAAAAATAAAAAAAATCTGAATATTTTTGTTAACGTCGAAATGAAGATATGAGTTTGGACAAAAATTTTGAGTTTTAAATTCGTTCATCAAGTCCAAAAATGACAAACTAACACATAAGAGTTCTTGCAGAATAAATTTTAAAAAATTAGAAAAAATACTTCGGAAAATTTGAAAAAAAATTGTGATGAGTCTTTCCCCTAAACTCTTAATTTCAAATTTCGAGGGAAAAAAATATTTGAAAAAATATTGAAAGAAGTTTCAGTAGATAGACAACATAATTGTGCAAAAAAAATAAAGACATAATTTTTGTTAGAGAAACAAAATGCACACATATATGATAACAAAAAAAAATTATCAGTTTAATACAAATTTAGGAACCCAAAATAAGTTCATGTCTACGGGATTAATTAAAAACTTAGGCGGAATATAGCTTTTGGGCACCTTTTTAAATTGGCCCTTATGATTTTTAAAATACCAATTTAAATTATCAGGAAAACTATTTTTCTTTTGGCGTAAATATGCAATATCAAGATCTAATTTTTGCACTAAGTTTTTCAAATTATCATTTTCATTTTCCAAAATTTCAGACGAGGATATAAGTGTTAATTCATTTTTTAATTTTTAATTTTCTTTTTCTAATCTACAATTAGATTTGAGCAAAGCTTTAATTCCTGCATATAATTGATCATGAGGAAGAAAACAAACCTCACTTACCGGGTCGCTTTCGAAAAGCGAGGTTCTTTCTTCGTCGTCGGTTTCTTCTGACATCTCTCCCCCTTCATCAGTGCTCCCTTCTTGATGATTTGCCATTAATGCAAGTCCCGCGTATTCTTGACTTTCTGACTCCTCTAACGAGGACTCGTCCCAAGTGGCCTTTAGTTTTGCCTCTGAGGTACTTTCATGCAATTCCAGGAATTTCTCCCAGAGCTCTTTTGCCGAGTTGTAATTCTCGATGCAGTTAACTTCTTGTGCGGGAAGAACGGCTAGTAGATGAAATTCAGCTTTGCCATTTGCTTCAAAGTCTGATTTCTCCTTCTTGGTCCATGACTCTATTTCTTTATCCTTGTCGTTGTTGTCTTTAGGAACTGAAAAACCATTTTTCATTATTATTAGCAATTCAATATCAGTTTTAAAAAAATACCTGCATTCGGCGCTTCCACATCGCGAACTCCCCCTCAAACTTCGGCGGGTAGATTACGGCTCCAACCATTTTTCTTGAAATTGCTGCAGTCGGCGATTAGTCCTTCTGCGGCGATCTTGGCTCTGATACCACTTGTTGGATCGGGTTGGACCGGCTAGAGGGGGATGAATAGACGGTAAAAAAAATATGAAAATAGAAGGCACTCGTCTTTAAAAAAACTTGGTCGCAACTGAGGATGTTGCTTCCAAGGCAGCGGACGCTCAATAAAAATCTCCTTGTGGCGGAGAAGCCTTACAAAAGTAGCACGCTAGACTTTTAGAGATTTTACAAGAATGAATAAGAATGATTAAAAAGGTTAAAACTCTAAGCCTATTTATAGCCTAAGAGAATAACTCTGGATTGTTGATTGTTGAGGAATTTTCTCTTGGCCGTTGATCCATGGATGTAATCTGGATGGCTGATCTTGGATGGGATTAAACTACATCCATTGGATCTGATTAAAGGATAAAGTTATCCTTTAAGAGATAACTTTGTCTTCTGCTCGCAACAGATAAATAACTTTATCATTTGCTCGCAACAACTTTAATCACATCTCTTCTTTATCTTAGTCGGTAAGATTGGTGATATATGTAGGCGAGGTTGCTGGTTCGAATCTTCACAGCAACAAATAAAATTCTTTTTGTTTTAGGTGCCTGGTTTGACTTGGTCAAATTGACCAGTCTTTTGGTTCATCTTCTGGGTGATTTCCGGCCAACCAGAGTTAGGCTCACCCGAACCCGACTCCGACCTTTCGCCCCTCGAGCGTCCTTCCTCCCGGCTTCTTGTCCCTCGGACACCGCGCACGTCCTTCTCGCTCCACCGGCGTACTCTTCCGCAGCTTCCGCGTCCCTCGGATTGTACCGAGCCCGTCGGCTCACTTCCTCGTACAATCCTTCTCGTCCGCTACGTCTTACGCTCGACTTCCTCCGTACCTAAGCTCCTGCACACTTAGCAGAGGGATTAAACATACCAGGACCTAACTTAAATCGGTTGATCACATCAAAATCAACCTGGGGTACTTACACGACCCTGTTATCGGGGTCCCTCACGTCATATCTACATCTGACATCTCCTAGCGACTAACCCCACATCCAGCACCCTCGTGCTGCGCATCCAGTACTCACGTACTGTCAGAGCACCCCGCGCCATGCCACGTCGTTCTTCAGTGCTCCATGCGAGCTGACAGCCATCGCACGTCTTATCAGTACGAACAAAGGTTTGTCAGCTCCCCCGGTTACATAAGCTTGGCACTCCCCCTATTGCAGGTACGCGCGCGCGAGTTCTCGCATCCCTTGCCCCATTTCAATTCAGTTTCCACTTATTTTGCCCTCGGAGACTGACTTGACCGTCGGAGTGCCTGACCGGGGATTTCCCCGGCGGGTTCGCTGACGACCTCTGTTTTGCAGGGACAAGGCAAGGCACGGTCGACAACCGACCACTTCACCGCCTCGCGACACCTGGGAGGCCCGTCTGGCCCATGGGACCGCCACCCCACTTCGCGACAGGAGAGGTTGTTTTCCACCGAGAAGGGGAAAGCTCTAGCCGGAGATTACCGGGGACTAATCCACTGAAGGATTGAGGGATCATCCACCTCAAGGACAAGCCTTGGAGTAGAAGCAAGCAATCTCCAAACCACATAAACGATAAGTGTTAGCATTGTTCTTTATAGTTTGTTTTGTATTTCCACTAACGCAACTAACCGTGTAGCAAGAACTAGCAATTGGGGCAAAAAGCTATTCACCCTCTCTAGTCGGTCCGATCATCAATCCCAACAAGTGATATCAGAGCACAAGGTCGTCCTTCAACGGACTAACCGCCGAAAAGAGCAATTTGATCAAAATGACCGACTCACACATCCAACCACCCAAATTTAAAGAAGAATTTTCATGGTGGAAGAAAGGAATGGAGGTATTTTTCGATACCAATTTTGATATAATATTAATTATGGAAAACGGTTTTGAAGTGCCTATGGATCAAGAAAATAAGTCACTCGAAAAGATAAGGTGGAGCAAGAAACAAAAAGATGATCATCTAGCAAATTCAAAAGCATTGCATCATCTCCTAAGTGTGCTTCCCTAACAAGAAATAACTCAGATCGGAAGCTACACAAGTGCCAAGGATTTGGGGATTAGTAGAGCTTCATGAAGGCACGTCGTAAGCAAAATTGACAAAGAGAGATCTTCTCCGATCTTAACTAAACAACATCAAGTTTGATAAAGGAGAAAAGATATCTAGTTTACATTCTAGAATTAAGAATATTTTAAATGGACTAACAAGTGTAGGTGAGCAAATCTCCAATTGAGGCATCTTGATGAAAGCCATCAATGCCTTCCCAAGAACCATAAATTGGAGCTCAATGGTGGATTCATACTATATATTCAAGGACCTAGATAAAAGTTCTCTAGATGAATTCTTCTCAACCATGGAGTTTTCATGAAACTCAATTTAGAGATTCTCTGAAGAAAAAATTGACAAACAAACAAAAAAAACTGTCCCAAGACTTGGTCTTAGATTAGCAGTGCGGGAAGAAGATATATAAACAAGTTATCAAGTGGTGTTGCACCAACCTCGATTAACGATAAAAATTCGATAAAAAAAAAGAATTTAAAATTTTCGAAGAAAAATCCAAAAAGCTCCCAAATTGGTGGTTGCACCAAATTTGAGTTTCCCCGCTCTGATACCACTTGTTGGATCGAGTAAACACGATAGAGGGGGGGGTGAATATCGTGAAAACGTTTCAGATTGAAAAGAGTAAATACGCAGCGGAATTTAAACAAAACACACACAGAACTCAAGTAGTTTTACTTGGTTCAGAGTCGTGTTCGGCTCCTACTCCAAGGCCCACGGTCCTTGACCATTTACTGCGGATAATTCTATAGTAGCGCAAAAAGGTTACAGAAATTATTATAATATTAGTGCAGTAACTAAACAAATGTACTCTTCGTTACCGACGCCCGGTGTGGATCGTACTTCGGAGTGGAGGGTCGTCGTCGGCGCTAGAATGTTGAGAACGGAGTTTGCCAGAGCAGAGCGCTTGAACGAAGAGAGTAGAGCCGTTGGAAAAAGTGTTGTCGAAGCCTTAGGGGTCGAGCCCCTTTTATACTGCTCCTGGGGGCGCCCTGGACGCTGGGGGTGCCTGACACGTGCCTGCGGATCCGAGAGACCTCATCCACAGCTAGGTCAGCGCTGATCCCTCCAGAATCGGCCTCGAAGCTGACAGGGGTGCCCGGGACACTGGGGGCGCCCCGGTTGACTTGGTTTGCTGGCTTCGCGGCTGATTTTGCTTCGATCACTGGTTGGCTTGGACCCAGGGCGCCCGAGACATCCAGGGCGCTCGGGACCATCAGGGCGCCCGGGAGCATCAGGGCGCCTGACCCAGTAATCTTTTGAAGCGATTCTTGCTTAACTTGTTTTGCCTTGACCTTGGGGGCGCCCGGGACCTCCAGGGCGCCCTGCCCAGCTGTTGCCCCTCTCCTTTGAGGTGTTCTAAGCTGCAGAAATACATTCCTTCGGTCCTGCCTTCAAGGTTAGTTCCAAAACATCAAAGCAAGAGTATTAGATAATTTTTTTTACAGCCGTAGCTGTCTTGGTTCTGACTTCGGGTCTCCCAAATGAAACCCTAGGTCGAACCGACGCCTACTGTTCCCTCGACGGAGAACGCATCCTCACCTACTCCTCTCAGGAGAGTTTACCTTTTGCCAACCAGCTCCTCCGGTTAGACTTTTGTCTAATCACCTGACCAGGTCTTCGTGCCCACCATCCTGTAGGACCGGTGCCGTCGATAGAGGGGGGGGTGAATATCGATCATGAAAACTTTCGTGAGACTTTCGTAAAACTGGACTCAGAATATTAGTAGCGTAGCGGAAAACATAAAAATAAAAATAAAAAAGCAATACACAGTGGACATAGCAGGTTTATTTACTTGGTTCCCAACCCCCCAGGGTCAGTACGTCCAAGGCCTATGTACTCGGCGTTGAGTCCACTAATAGTCTCCTTTCCAGAATTTCCTGAGGCGGAGAAACCCGACTTACAGTGCAATATTACAAGCAATAATATGGAAAAATAAATACTGTAATTAATTGCAAACCAAACACAAAGTGTGAAGTTCGGCCGATCTGGACCTCCGAAGTGCCGCGCACTTCCTCCTGGAGCCTCCCGGTCGCAGAGCCTCGTCTTTAGCACGTTGTCGTCAGTCAGAATGAACAGATTCGAAGTTGGAAAGTGTGTTTGAAGCAGGGGGGTCGAGACCCCTTATATAGGCCTCCTGGGGGCGCCATGGTCGCTGGGGGCGCCCCGGAAGACTCGGTCAACACTTATCCTTGCGCCTACCTCGCCGCAGGGGATATGATCTTTGACCAGGGTGCCCCGGATGACCTGGGTGCCCCCTTGAGGGCTTATCCTGTGATCTGGCTTCGAAACAGTAAAACAGCTACTAATCAGGGCGCCCCGGACGCTCCGGGCGCCCCGGTTGACACCTGTTCTGCATACATCACCGTACATGCCTATTAGTGTTACCTGGGGGCGCCCCGGACGCTCCGGGCGCCCCGGTTGACACCTGTTTTGACTGCTTCACGAAACTGTATGTTTTAGTACTACCTGGGGGCGCCCCCCTTGCTGGGGGCGCCCTGGTTGCATGGGGGCGTCCCCAACACTGGGGGCGCCCCCAAGACTGGGGCAGCACCCTGCGCTTTGTCTCCGGTTCTTGTTACCTGCAAGATACAAAAACACAAAGCATACATGCATATAATATTAAGCTTAAGGACTTGGTTCGGACTTCGGATTTGCACGCAATCCTAGGTCGAACCGACGCAAACTCTTACCCCCCAGAAAGCGCCTTTCACCTACTCCTTTCAGGAGACGGTTGCCGCCCGGTCCTTCGGGTGGACTTTTGCCTAGCCGCCCTTCGCTAGGTCTTGGATACCAAGCATCCCTTCGCTTGGTGCCTAGCAGCCCTTCGCTAGGTCTTGTTTCCCTGACAGCCCTTCGTCAGGTGCCCAGCAGCCCTTCGCTAGGACTTGTTCCCCTGACAACCCTTCGTCAGGTGCCTAGCAGCCCTTCGCTAGGACTTATTTTCCTGACATCCCTTCGTCAGGTGCCTAGCAGCCCTTCGCTAGGTCTTTTCTTTCTGGCAACCCTTCGCCAGAGCCTAGCAGCCCTTCGCTAGGTCTTTTTCGTTCTGGCAGCCCTTCGCCAGAGCCTAGCAGCCCTTCGCTAGGTCTTAGGGTTTCCATGCCTAGCTTAACTAGGACTTTTCTCAGGTTTATGTTACTTCTCCTTCGCTCCCCTTTGTCTGTTCAACATATTACTGACTTAAGTACATTGTCAAACATTAAAACACATAAAGGAGAACATCATTGATGCAACTTGCACCAACAATCTCTCCCTTTTTGATGTTTGACAATAACTTAAGTTAGATTGGTTTAAGGGGGTAAATTACTATCCTTGGGATAGAAAAACTAAAAGGTATAGGTTTTTGGAGAGTAAAAAATATTCTAACTGAAAAAATCTAACTTTAAGCACTCTCTCCCCCTTTGTCATGCATCAAAAAGATAAAAACTTGCATCAACAATGAAAAACCTTTGAATTTTTGTTTTGAAAATACTTAGTGCAATTTTGTTTAAAAAAATTGCATAAATTTGAAAATGCTCTAGGTTTAAAGTATAAGTACTTTGAAAAGATGATTTGTAAGGAGTGCAAGTACTTTTAAAAGATTATTTAAATCCCTTTTTGAAAGAATATAAGTATATTTTTTGAGAAATTAAGTACTTAACAATACATTTGAAAATATATTTTTTTTTTCAAAATTAAGAATATTGGTTTTGAAAGACATAAGTATTTTTTTTTTGAAAATTTTTTACTTGATTGAGTTTCTTTTCCAGTCTGACACCATCCTAGGAAATCTTGTTGACCACAAGGGCATTTCCTAAGTATCCTGGAAAGTTTTCAAATAAGTAAATATTATTATAGATTTTTAAGAAAAATGATAATATTTCACAAAGTATGTGCTGAAAAACTGTGTGAATTTTGAAGATCTAATATTTTACTTAACTTGGTCTATTTTCCAGTCTGACACTATCCTAGGAAACCTTGTTGACCACAAGGACATTTTCTAAGTGTCCTGGGAATTTTCCAACCTAAGTAAACATTATTTCAAAATAATTTCATAAGTCACACAAATTTTAACAAATAGTATTTTGAAAAGCATAGATTTTTAGAATTTTAAAAGCATGTAATTGAATAATTCTTTTAATTTGACCTCCCCCTAAACTTGACTCAGTCCTGGGAAGCTTGTTGACCACAAGTACTCTTCCTTTGAGTCTTAAGGTTTGATTCAAATCAAAGGAATTTTCTAATAATTTTAAAAAATAGTTTAAGACTTGAAAAAATATTTGACTCAGACTCCCCCTAAATCTGACACATCCTAGGAGTCCTTTTTAGATTATGAAGTGGACCTTCCTCTGTGTCTTTAGGGTTTATCAGAATCAAAAGAACAGGTAAACATTTGATTTTTGCAATAGGTAAAATCTTTTTCGAAGAGCCACAAGTGATAATGATTAAAGCATGATTTTCGAAAAGATATTCATTTTCTGGTCTAACTAGCTTGGGTCTTGGATCGGTAGCTTCGGCTGGTTTCACCAGTCTAAAGAGACCAAGTAGACTTGATCTTATTAGAGTTGGTTTCCCCAACGTACTATCATCTCACCTCCTCTCAATACTATGTTGCCAAATTTCAATTATCTTTTTCTTATGACCTTTCTAAATTATGCATAAAAATTAAATATGAATGACATGTCATATATTTTAAAGAAAGTAGCAAATGCATGACACGACGATTATGCATGAGTCAAACAAGTCAAGGCATTTTATTTTTGTTTCTAAAAATGTATCAAATTCTCGATTTGATACATATCGTGTGAACCTGCGAATATGTCAACCCACTTTGACATGTTTGATTTTATTGATTTAATTGTTGCGGTTTGGGTAAGGTTTTAGTTTGGTTCAGGTTTAAGTGATTTAAGATTTTAATTGTATTTAGTTGAATTAAAATTGAGTTAATTTAAATTTAATTGAATTAAAGTTGAGTTAATTTGAATTAACTGAATTAAAGTGAATTTATTTAATTAATTTGAATTAAGGTGAATTAATTGAATTAATTTGAATTTAATTGAATTTAAGTGGATTAATTTGAATTATTTGAATTTAATTGAATTTAATTGAATTTAAGTGGATTAATTCGAATTAATTGAATTTAATTGAATTTAATTGAATTTAAGTGGATTAATTATTTTAATTTAATTTAAGTGGATTAAATCGAATTTAATTGAATTTAATTGATTTTAAGTGGATTAATTCGAATTATTTGTTGCTTTAATTGAAGTTTAATTGAATTAAATTGATTTAATTGAGGTTTAATTGAATTAAATTGATTTAATTGAAGTTTTATTGAATTTAATTGATTTAATTGAAGTTTAATTGAATTAAATTGGTTTAATTGAAGTGTAATTGAATTAAATTGATTTAATTGAAGTTTAATTGAATTAAGTTGATTTAATTGAAGTTAATTTGAATTAAATTGATTTAATTGAAGTTAAATTGAATTAAATTGATTTAATTGAATTTTAATTGAATTAATTAAGATTTAACTGAATTAATTAAGATTTAACTAAGGTTTAATTAACAGTTGTGGGTTTAAATTCATCATTTTCATTATTTCGAAAATTTCTTCTTCGTTTTTATTTTTCTTTCCGAATTTTTCTATTAATTTTGATTTATTTGATCCTTTGTAATTTTCATTAATTATGACCCTAATCTTAGAAAATTCCATTTCCTTCTCAAAATCAATATCCTCAAAGTGTGTGGAGTAAAATGAGCCACTAGTTAAGGTTTTATAGTAGTCTTCAGGATTATCTATAATTAAATTATTATCAAGAATAAAATCATTTTTATCCTCAGAATAATTTTCAATTAAATCATGTTTATCCTCAGAATAATTTTCAATAAAATCATGTTTATCCTCAGAATTATCCTTAAGGTTTTCAAATTCAAATTCGGAGTTATCCTTAGGATTAACTTTTTCTGAATTAAAATTGTCAGTAATATTATCAGAATTATTATCAGAATAATTATCAGAATTAATTTTATTAATTTCTGAATTTATATTTTGAATTAAACAATTAATTTCTGATATTTTAGTCATATCTTTATTTTCTAACTTATCATGCAAGAGGCTAATTTTATTATGCAGTAATTCTAATTTATCAGAAAAATTAACTAAATTATCACAAAATATTGCAGGAAAAATTTTCGGAACATAAATTTTTCGTACCTTCGCCGGACACTTGTTTTTGTAGTGTCCGTACTTCTCGCATTTGAAGCATTGTACATGTTCCTTGTTCTTCCGGACTCCTGGCGCTGGTACCTCCTTCGCCGCCGGTGGTGTAGATCGAGTCTTACGAGTAGGGCACTTTTATAGTGCCCTCTCTCCCTGCACGTGAAACAAATAATATGCAATTTAAAATTAGACATTAAAAAATTGTACCTGATTCACCCCTGGGCTCCCCCTCAACTCCTGGCGTCGTTGCTCCGTCGGCGGTTAGTCCGGTGAAGAGCGGCTCGGCTCTGATACCACTTGTAGGACCGGTGCCGTCGATAGAGGGGGGGGTGAATATCGATCGTGAAAACTTTCGTGAGACTTTCGTAAAACTGGACTCAGAATATTAGTAGCGCAGCGGAAAACATAAAAATAAAAATAAAAAAGCAATACACAGTGGACACAGCAGGTTTATTTACTTGGTTCCCAACCCCCCAGGGTCAGTACGTCCAAGGCCTATGTACTCGGCGTTGAGTCCACTAATAGTCTCCTTTCCGAAATTTCCGGAGGCGGAGAAACCCGACTTACAGTGCAATATTACAAGCAATAATATAGAAAAATAAATACTGTAATTAATTGCAAACCAAACACAAAGTGTGAAGTTCGGCCGATCTGGACCTCCGAAGTGCCGCGCACTTCCTCCTGGAGCCTCCCGGTCGCAGAGCCTCGTCTTTAGCGCGTTGTCGTCAGTCGGAATGAACAGATTCGAAGTTGGAAAGTGTGTTTGAAGCAGGGGGGTCGAGACCCCTTATATAGGCCTCCTGGGGGCGCCCTGGTCGCTGGGGGCGGGCGCCCCGGAAGACTCGGTCAACACTTATCCTTGCGCCTACCTCGCCGCTGGGGATATGATCTTTGACCAGGGCTCCCCGGATGACCCGGGCGCCCCCTTGAGGGCTTATCCTGTGATCTGGCTTCGAAACAGCAAAACAGCTACTAATCAGGGCGCCCCGGTTGACACCTGTTCTGCATACATCACCGTACATGCCTATTAGTGTTACCTGGGGGCGCCCCCCTTGCTGGGGGCGCCCTGGTTGCATGGGGGCGCCCCCAACACTGGGGGCGCCCCTAAGACTGGGGCAGCACCCTGCGCTTTGTCTCCGGTTCTTGTTACCTGCAAGATACAAAAACACAAAGCATACATGCATATAATATTAAGCTTAAGGACTTGGTTCGGACTTCGGATTTGCACGCAATCCTAGGTCGAACCGACGCAAACTCTTACCCCCCAGAAAGCGCCTTTCACCTACTCCTTTCAGGAGACGGTTGCCGCCCGGTCCTTCGGGTGGACTTTTGCCTAGCCGCCCTTCGCTAGGTCTTGGATACCAAGCATCCCTTCGCTTGGTGCCTAGCAGCCCTTCGCTAGGTCTTGTTTCCCTGACAGCCCTTCGTCAGGTGCCCAGCAGCCCTTCGCTAGGACTTGTTCCCCTGACAACCCTTCGTCAGGTGCCTAGCAGCCCTTCGCTAGGACTTATTTTCCTGACATCCCTTCGTCAGGTGCCTAGCAGCCCTTCGCTAGGTCTTTTCTTTCTGGCAACCCTTCGCCAGAGCCTAGCAGCCCTTCGCTAGGTCTTTTTCATTCTGGCAGCCCTTCGCCAGAGCCTAGCAGCCCTTCGCTAGGTCTTAGGGTTTCCATGCCTAGCTTAACTAGGACTTTTCTCAGGCTTAGGTTACTTCTCCTTCGCTCCCCTTTGTCTGTTCAACATATTACTGACTTAAGTACATTGTCAAACATTAAAACACATAAAGGAGAACATCATTGATGCAACTTGCACCAACACTTCCGAGCAGGTCTTCGGTGCCCAGCTCCTTGCTAGGGCTTCGTGCCCAGTCCTCGACCAGGACTTCGTGCCCACCTTCCGAGCAAGTCTTCGGTGCCCAGCTCCTTGCCAGGGCTTCGTGCCCAGTCCTCGACCAGGACTTCGTGCCCACCTTCCGAGCAGGTCTTTGGTGCCCAGCTCCTTGCTAGGGTTTCGTGCCTAGTGTACCTAGGGCTTCTTTCCTGCACACTCAGTGAACACATTAGACCAAAACAACATCTTAACTTTTGAACCCTTTGCCATTATCAAAACCCAGGTTCGACTTAGGTGCTGCCTGCACCAACATGAACTACATGTCATTGGTGAGAAGATTGAAAATAGGGATATTGTAAGATACGTACTACAATATTTCCCTAGAACTACTTTGTGGGCATCCATGGTTGATGCTTACAAAGTATCTAGGGATCATTCATTGGTTAAATTAGATGACTTGTTTTGTGAATTCCATGAGCAAGCTAACATTTCTATCAAAGAGAAAGGTGTAGCATTTGTTATAGAAAAGGAAAAGAAAAAGAAGAAGGAAAAGAAGAAAGTCGTCTACTCATCATCGTTTGACTTGGAAGAGTCAAGCACTTTAATGGATAGTGACCAAGAAGCCTACATGGTAAGGAAAATGCGAAGTGCTTTTAAAAGTTTTTCTAACAAGTCTTATCGTAGGAATGGTTCAAAGAGTAAGAGCAATGGAAAGAAAATTATTTGCTATAATTTCCATCAAGAGGGACACATAAAGAATGAGTGCCCACAATTAAAGAAAAGGGAGGAAAAGAAGGAAGAAAGCAAGAAGAGTGAGAAGAAGAAGTCCAAGGAAAAAGGAAGCTTGAAGGCCACTTGGGATGATCCATCATCGTCAGAGAAAGAAGGAGATCATGTGTCACACTTCGCATTGATGGGAGTGGACAACTTGGAGACATCCGAAGATGAAAAGGAGACAAGTGACGATGAACAAGGGAGTTCAAGTGAAGGTGAAGGCTCATCATCGAAATCCGATGTGTCGGTAAGTGAGGTATATAACTTACCCACCTCTACTCTTGTTAAAATCATTACTAGTACCAATGATGATTTGGCTAAGGCTAGGAAAAAGGTTAAGGAATTGAAAAATGAAGTTTGCATGCTAAAATTAGAATCCATGAAACTTAAGAACAATGCGCATGTTTCCTCTTCCATTTCACATGATTCATGTTTAGAAAAGGAAAATAAGGAGCTAAGGAAAAAGGTAGAAGACCTCATTAAGGCTCTTGAAAAATTTCAAGTTGGCTCTAGAAGTCTTGACATGATCATCAATAGTCAAAGAGCCGTGTATAACAAGGCCGGGATAGGTTATAGACCCAAAATCAAGGAGGTGACATTTGTCTCACTTATGGGTAAGAAGGGTGCCTATAGGAAGCAATGTGTTAAGGGAAATGTAAAGAAGGCATGGGTACCTAAGAAATATTTAAATGATGTTTGTGGATCTAGCATTTGGGTACCAAAAGCTTGTGTTTTCCGTGTTGTCTAGATGAAGGTGAAGGAAGCCTAAAAAATGTGGATAGTGGATAGCGGTTGTTCAAGGCATATGACCAGGGATGTAAGCAAATTCACCACCATTAGCTATCTAAGAGAAGAAATCGTGTCATCCGGAAATAATGGGAAACTCAAAATAATTGATAGGGGCACCATTGATGTATCTCCTACAATCACAATTCATAAAGTTCTTTTGATTAAGGATATGTAGTTTAATTTGTTTAGTGTGAGTCAACTTTATGATGCCGGGTATAGGGTTGAGTTCCATGCTAAGGAATGTTTAATTAGACAAAATGACTCCGAAGATATCATGTTAGAAGGATATAGAGAAGCAAACCTTTACTATCTTAATCTTTCTTATGCTTCTAACATTTCTCCTAAGTGTTTCATATCCAAAGAAGAAGAAGGATGGTTGTGGCATCGGCGGCTTGGGCACACTAATATGAAGAACATTGCAAGAGTTGTTAAGATGGAGTTGGTGAAGGGGCTCCCAATGATCAAATATGAAAAGAACAAGATGTGTGATGCGTGCCAAGAGGGTAAACAATCTAAATCATCACACAAAGGTAAAATCTTAACTAGCACTTCTTTACCTTTAGAGTTATTACATTTGGATTTATTTGATTGTCATAGTACACCTTCAATAGTAGGAAGTAAATATTGTTTGGTAACTGTAGATTATTTTTCTAGATATACATGGGTGTACTTCATGAAACATAAGGATGCCACTTTAGAAATATTTGTAGGATTTAGTAAATGAGTTAAAAATGAGAAACACCTCAAGATCAACCGAATTAGGAGTGTCATGGTGGGGAATTTGAAAATTCAAACTTCTCACAATTTTGTTTAGAAAATGGGTACAAACATGAATTTTCATATCCAAGAACCCCTCAACAAAATAGTGTGGAAGAAAGAAGGAATAGGGCATTACAAGAAGCCGCTAGGACTGTGCTTAATGTCTATTCTCTACCTAGCTACTTTTGGGCCGAAGCGGTAAATACCGTTTGTTACATCCAAAACCGGGTCTTAATTAATAGGTTTTTAAGAAAAACTCTATTTGAGTTGTGGAATGAGAGAATTCCACAAATTTACTATTTTAGGGTTTTTGGGTGTAAGGTCTACATTTTAAACACCAAGGATGATTTGAGGAAATTTGAATCTAAGGCGGATGAGGGGATCTTGGTTGGATATTCATCCACTAGTAGGAGATATAGAGTGTATAACAAAAGGACTAAGGTAATTGAGGAGTCATCCAATGTGAATTTTGTTGAGTCTTCTAGCATTTACCCTAGGAAATCTTCTATTGATAAAGACATAGAAGAAAGTCAACCCCTTACCCAGGAAATTCAAGACCTACATTTAGGGAGCATTGATCAAGGGGGAGGGAGAAGTGCATTAGAGGATGAACATCATGTAATCAATGAGCCCATAACCTCTAGGCACTTAAGGCACCACCAAGACCACCCCATTGACCAAATAGTTGGGGATGCCACTTAAGGGGTGAAGACTGGGTCTTACTTTAGGGAGCATAGTAGTCAAATTGCCATGATTTCCCAACTTGAATCGAAATCTATTGATGAGGCATTAGGTGATGTGGATTGGGTCATAGCCATGCAAGAAGAGTTGAATCAATTTGAAATGAGTGAAGTGTGGGAGTTAGTTCCTAGGCCCAATGATTGTACCATTGCCACCACAAGATGGGTCTTTAGGAACAAGTTAGATGATCAAGGAAATATTACTAGGAACAAGGTTAGATTGGTAGCAAGGGGCTTCAATCAAGTTGAGGGTCTTGATTATGATGAGACATATGCCCCCGTAGCTAGATTAGAGTCTATTAGGATTTTATTAGCATATGCCGCTCACATGGGATTCACACTTCACCAAATGGATGTGAAGTTGGCATTCCTTAATGGGGTCATTAAGGAAAAGGTATATGTAGAGCAACCACCCGGATTTGAAAACCCAAACTACCCTAGTTATGTCTACAAACTAAGAAAAACCTTGTATAGATTGAAACAAGCTCCCCGGGCTTGGTATGAAAGGCTTTCATCATTCTTAGTATCCAAGGGTTTTAGGAGAGGTACAATTGATCCAACATTATTCATAAAATCTAAGAATTAGAATATCTTTTGGCCCAAGTGTATGTTGATGATATTATTTTTGGTTCAACAAATAGTGAATTTCTTCATGAGTTTATTAAATATATGGAAAATGAGTTTGAGATGAGTGTTGTGGGAGAATTGACTTTCTTTTTAAGATTACAAGTCAAACAAACAAATGAAAGAACTTATGTGTATCAAACCAAATATGCTAAGGAAATCATAAAGAAATTTGGATTAGAAAATGCTAAGGTAGCATCTACACCTATAGGAACAAAAGTCAAAATGGATAGTGATATTGAAGGAAAAGTAGTAGACCCAAAACAATATAAGAGCATGATTGGTAGCTTGTTATACCTAACCGCTAGTAGACCGGATATATTATTTACGGTAGGTATGTGTGCAAGGTATCAATCATGTGCCAAAGAGTCTCACCTAGTGGTAGTAAAGAGAATCTTAAGGTATATAAAGGGTACTCTTATTGTCGGGCTTTGGTATCTTAGAACTCCAAATATTGAACTTTTTGGATACACCGACTCAGATTATGCAGGTTGCAAACTAGATAGGAAGAGTACTAGTGGAGGATGTCAATTTATGGGGTCATCTTTAGTTAGTTGGAGTAGTAGGAAGTAACAATGTGTTGCCTTATCAACAACGGAGGCCGAATATGTAGCAATGGGTGATTGTGTATCTCAACTACTTTGGATCATGCATACCTTAGAGGATTATGAGTTACACTCATCCAAGGTCAAGGTTTTATGTGACAATGTAAGTACTATTAATTTGACTAAAAATCCGGTACATTATTCTAGAACAAAATATATTGAAGTGAAGCATCACTTCATTAGGGATCATGTGGCAAGGGGAGACATAGAATTATATTATGTTGAGTCAAAGTCAAACCTTGCCGATATATTTACCAAACCTCTTCCTGAAGCGGAGTTCACATCCTTAAGAAGGGGACTTGGTATGTGTTTTGTATAAGTATAGGATTGGCCTTGGAGTAATACAATAGGAAGGTGGTGCGTGATTCATTAGGATGATACAAATGATTCACTTATACTTATGACATATTGTTGGGTTATTAGATGTATCACATTATTAAAAATATACCAATTATGGGGAAAGCAAATGTTTAATTAATGGACATCTTGCCCAAAGATTATAGTTGGACATTTTAAACAATTTGAAAATATTTCTGTGATGTATGTGTATGCCATGAGTTTGAACAATGTATAATTTCAAAACTAGATTGGAACTTTGATACAAAGTTAGCATTTTTTCAAGAAATTTAAACTTTTGTCAAAAAGTCAAACATATTTGGATCTTTCATGAAGTTATATTTTTCTCTGTTAGAGTATCTCATATGAAATATGTTTGCAAATTTTCATTATTTTTGGAATTTTCTGGAATTTTTGAGGAGTTTCTGAAATTCGGCTCAGAAACCTGAAATTGCAGACTGAAGAGTATCAGTCGACTGCCCCAGGGGCAGTCGACTGATACCTCTGATTTCAGGAAACTAGGGATTTTTCAGAAATGAAACATTCTACCATTTGATGTCATTGGTTAATATTGCTTCGGGCAATCCTTTTGATGGTGTCAAAGGGGTAGAATTGGGAGGTTTAAGTTAGGTTTGTAACTTAACTTTTGGTTTAACCTTGGTTTATGATGAAAATTGAAAATAGGAAAGGGCATAGGTTAAGGGGGAGGTTACCTCTTGATTTTTACTATGTCTTGTATTTTCAATTGCTGTTGTTTTTCCCTAACTTAAACATATTGTCACATATCAAAAAGGGAGAGATTGTTGGGGCAATCAACCCAAGTATGATCGGGAAGATTATGGTTTTGATGTATGTGTGTCAATATGGTTAAGGTTAGGGTGTTATATTATTTTAATATGTGTGAATGAGTCTTGCAGGACTTGGTGGGTCACACATGGAGGACACATCCGAGGGACGAGAGCCGAGGGAAGAGAACTCCAAGGGCAAGCCGGGATGTGGACTTCAAAGGGCACACGTGAAGGATGGTATGGAGGCAAGTCGAGGGCTTGCGTGCGCATCTGAGGGACAATAGCCGGAGGAAGCACTACAAGAAAATTGCCATATACCCACAGTAAAAAACCATAGGTAAAAGTATGAAAATCGTGGGTATAGACCTCAAAAGCCTATATCCACGGGCGTTCAGGTCCGTCATTTTTACTATGCCTTTACCGACGATTTTTTTGCCGTCAGTATAACATATAGTGACGGTACTCATTACCGTCAGAAAATATCCCAACTTATACCTACGGATTTCATTGTGTCACTAGAGGTTTTAGTGACAGAACTAAAAACCGTTATAAATAATCACCAAGTAATTACCCACGGAAATAATTCTATCACTATATACTTTAGTGCAAAAGTATTTTTTCTGTGGGTATAGCTTATAGCGATATGATTTTTAATTTTCTGTGGGTATAGATTATAGCCACACTTTAGTTAAATTTAAATTTTCCGTGGATATAGATTATAGCCACACTTTAGTTAAATTTAAATTTTCCGTGGGTATAGCATATAATAATTTTTTATTATTGATACAAAAAATTAAAATTTAGAATTTAATTTATATATTTAAATTTATACATTTAAATTTATATATATATAAGAATAACAATCATATTAAAAAAAAGGCTTCAATGATATTAAAAATAAAACAAGTTCTAAAAAAATAAGTATCAATATTACAATAACAAAGTTAGTACCAATAAATAGATTTTCACAATAACAATATAGCGCAAAAAAACCTATCATTAAAAAAACTCCATAGGTTTAAGACTTCTCAGGAAAATTCAAGATTGTCTTGTGAATTGCGGCACGCCGAGCAGCATCATAAAATTGAAAGAACAAGGGATGAATCTCTAGTATTTCCACTTTCATGGTAGTTACTTTGGTAGTCAGCAAGAACCAACCTCCTCCTCTGTTGCAGACAACCGACCATAATGTATATTGTGAAATATAGTATCATTGAACAGTACCTGAAAAGATGAAATCTGAGTACCTAAATTTCACACTTTAAATAATTCTAATTGTGAACATTTAGTAGCATTATCATGATACACTAAGCTACCCAAGGAAGAACTAAAAGAGCTAGTGAAAATATGAAATTGCATGACCATGTACTTTTATGTAATATCATGACCTATATATATCTCATATCATTTAATTGGAATCTTTTCATAATTCTGAAACATTATGAAAGACAATGTCTTAATATCACGGGGCATCTAAAATACTTCCATTAATAGCAATGTGAGGTAAGTGAGATCTTCACACTAAAAAATATTATCTGATCTTCTAATGGAAAAAAGTTAGAACTTGATTGCTGGAGAAATATGAAGTTACTGGAGATCTTCACATTATTTTAGAAGGCGAAATTTATTAGAATAAAGAAAAGCATAAGGAATAAAACTACTAATTGAATGATAAATACTTCATGACCTAAAAGCTAGAACTTGGTTGCTGAAGAAATATGAAGTTAAACCACATTTCACAGCTTGGATAGCTTTTTTACACACTGCCAACAATCTACCTTGACACAAAAATCTCACAAAATTTTCCACTGTACAAATTTACGCTAACAATGTTACTAGTGATTATGCGCAAAATTGGGATGTTATATGGCAGTTCTTTGAACTTCCCTGCCATGTATCATCATGTAAACCAGTAATAACTCATCATCTGTGCAAGTAATAACTAAATAGTTGTTGCCAGGAATTTGAAGTTTACCAAAGAAATTAGACCAAACATGAAATCATATGTGATAGTTGTCTAGAATAATAACAAAGATTGTTTCAGATAATGATAGTAAACTATAGCAAAAAATATAACATAATTGTGCAAAAAATAGTAACATACCTCAGCAAGAAGTGCAACAACGACAACAGAAATGCAGGGTATCTCTTCGGAAAGTTGAAATATAACACAAATGATAGTAAAGACCTGGAGATCTTTTAACTACAACCAGCAAAATGAAGAAGCACATAAAATCTCATAAGGCATAAATATAATCAAGGGCGACAGAAATTCTTAGAAAATTACGATCAACTACCAAACCTGAAAAGGAAGTGAAGCAAAAGTGCTTCAACTGCAAGAATTATGCTTAAGTGTCCACCCCACCGGAGATCTATATCCATTGTAATTTGACTTTTCTTGAGACTTTGAACTCGGATACCTTTGAAAAAAATAAATGTATCAACTACAATGTACAACTTAACTAAGTTGCATAGCTAATTCAATGGTTTATGTTGTTTGAAATCTCCGCCTGAATCAAAAGTCAGAATACTCAAGATGATGAAAAGAATCAAAAAGAAAACAGTACCATTCAGACTAGAATCAATCAAAATAGACTCACATAGGAAGAAGCTTCAATTCACTGTGAACGAATAAACTAAGCTATGAAGCTTAATGGAAAGAATTAAAAAAGTAAAATTCATAAACTCCCATTTTGGCATAACTAATTACTATTTCACTGTGAAAACAAAATTCCTAGATGGTAAAACTAATTCAAAATCTGTCAGTGAGAAATAAACACTATGATAAGTGTTAAGAGTTATATTTTAAAACACAAGACAATAGAAACAATTAAGGAAGCATATATGGACTGAAGCAAGCATCCAGGAGCTGGAATAAGCTTCGACGATCCATATATGGACTGAAGCAAGCATCCAGGAGCTGGAACATCCGTTTTGATGAGACAATCAAAGAGTTTGATTTCTCACAAAATCCTGACGAACCTTGTGTGTACAAGAAGGTTAGTGGGAGTGCAGTCGTATTCCTAGTATTATATGTCGATGACATATTACTTATAGGAAACGATATATCAGTCTTACAGACAATTAAAATTTGGTTGTCCAAAACTTTCTCCATGAAAGACCTGGGAGAAGCAACCTATATCCTTGGGATTAGAATCTATAGAGATAGATCAAAACAGTTGCTTGGTCTTTCGCAGTCTACATATATAGACCGAGTGCTAAAAAGGTTTAGCATGTCGGAATCCAAGAAAGGTTACCTTCCCATCAGACATGGGATCAACCTTTCAAAGTCTATGTGTCTGCGCACAGAAGACGAGAGGATTTGCATGAATAAGATTCCTTATGCATCCGCGATAGGATCTATCATGTATGCTATGTTATGTACTAGGCCCGATGTATCGTATGCTCTGAGCGTCACGAGCAGATACCAGTCTGATCCAGGAATGGATCATTGGGCGGCTGTTAAGACAATCCTTAAGTACTTAAGAAGAACTAAGGATGTGTTCCTAATATATGGAGAAGGAGATATGGTAATACGTGGGTATACAGATGCCAGTTTCCAGACAGATAAGGATGATTCCAAATCTCAGTCTGGATACGTATTTACTTTGAATGGAGGCGCAGTAAGTTGGAAAAGTTCCAAACAAGACACCGTAGCGGATTCCACCATGGAAGCGGAATATATCGCAGCTTCGGAAGCAGCAAAGGAAGCAGTCTGGATCAAGAAGTTCGTCTCCGAACTTGGCGTGGTTCCAACCATTGATGAAGCAGTGCCGGTTTACTGCGACAACAATGGAGCTATTGCACAAGCAAAGGAACCAAGGTCTCATCAGCGATCCAAACACGTGCTTCGCCGCTATCATCTTATCAGAGAGATTATAAGTAGGAATGATATACAAATTGAGAAAATTCCCACTGAAAGGAATTTAACGGATCCTTTAACTAAGGTCTTACCTCAAAACAAGTTTGAGGGTCATGTTAGAGCCTGTGGTATTGGATACCGTAGCGATTGGCATTAGGCCAAGTGGGAGTTTGTTAGTGATATGAGAGAAGTGTCCTAAGGCAATCGTCTTATGATTGTAAACATTTATTTTAATAAATGATAATTCACTATTTGAGTATACATGTTTGTGTATTTGATTGGGATCTTAAACTCATCTACTGAATGTCCGCAATACAACTCACAGCATAAGAGAATTTGTGATGGGATCACAACTAGTGATTATCTCTAAATGTGCAAATGTGAAGTATTGAAAATATCCCTAGTCGATGAATTGATAAATACGAACACTATCAATTCTGTTGAGACTAGCATGTGTTATTCTCTAATCAGCTGATTCTCACTGGCTGGCGACATTGGGATGTCCGGAGATAAACATGGATGCTAGTTAAGGGAACTAGTTCATTGGAGTGACTAGCTGTAAGACTTCATATGGTTATCTATATAGATATGTCAATGAAGTTCTTACTGCGGCTTAAGTGCGATGTTCCTTTGACTTGCGGTGTTCAAGTCATCTTGGTCATGGAGACTTATACTTTAACATCTTAAGCAAGCATCTCCAAGGAGGTGTGGACCCAGGATGATTGGGTATAAGCCGAAGTGCCCGAAGATGTTTGAACAGCCTACAAAGGATTCACCACTCCTTGCGAGGAGATGTATACCCAGGCCTATCGTCGGATTGTTACTCAAAGCCTCTGGCCAGAGCATATCATGTTTAGAGTGCGAGTCTCTAAAATACATGAGAGTAATTAGAAATTCAAAGGACGAGAAAGACATTACTTGGGCTAGGTGTGACGTAGTCAGTCTAGTGGGGACTGACACAAACAGACCATGTCCTGAACTAAGTGGGTATAAGATGGTGAAGGGAATGAGGCACGATTCATTAGAGCTGCTGAAGGGTTTCGAAATTCTTTCTGAGGTCAACCGTTGATCTTTCGATTAATTGGGGGTCATGATGTACTACTAGGTGCCACTCATGATCGTTCTATAATTAGTTGATTATAGACGGCCAACATAAATCGAAAGCCTATTTAGTCACACGCACTACGAGTAATCCGAGGGATTTAAAACGAGTTGAAAATTGAATTTTCCAATCAAGAGAAATAAGTCGAATATGAATTTATCAGAGGCGCATTGGAAGCTAAAAATGGCTAAGTCTTTTGAAGACTTATTGGGCGAATTAAATGAGTTTAATTCGCGATCGATTCGGCTCGTTTTGGCCGGCCAAAGAGGGTGCCAAACCCCTTTGTAGTGGCCGGCCATTAATAAGTGGTCCCAATTTAATTGGTTTAATTAATAAAATAAATCTAACGCGATTTGTTTTATAAATTATGGATAAATAAATTTGTGTAAAGAAATTTATATAAATAAATTTATATAAATTTATTCTTTTATGGAAATTAAAATGATCCATTAAATGGTTTATTTTAATTTTATAAAATCAATTATGAATTGATTTTTCCATAATAAGAAAGTTTATAAATTTCTTATAAAATTTATTCCATAATAAAAGGAGAAGAAGTATTTGTTTTATTATAAAGTTAGTTATAATAAAACTTGGTTTAAACGGAATAATTCATAAGAGAATTTATAGTATAAATTTGTTATGAAAATTCCGTTAAGAGGAGACTTGGCAAGGGAGAGATTACTATATATAAAGGAACCTAGGCTAGGCTTAAGTTCCTTAATCGATATAGAGCCTTCAAGAGATTAACTTGTTGGTGCAGGAAGCACCATATCGAACCTTGTTTTGATATTGGCAACACAATTCAAAGTTAAGTTTGTTTGTGATCTAACAATATTACTCAAGTGTGCAGAGACAAAGTCCTAGCGAAGGAATGCTAGGCACCTGGCGAAGGACTGCCAGTATCCAAGCCCTAGCGATGGACTGCTAGGCAGCTGGCGAAGGACTGCCAGTATCCAAGCCCTAGCGAAGGACTGCTAGGCAGCTGGCGAAGGACTGCCAGTATCCAAGCCCTAGCGAAAGACTGCTAGGCAACAGGCGAAGGACTGCCAGTATCCAAGCCCTAGCGAAGGACTGCTAGGCAACTGGCGAAGGACTGCCGGTATCCAAGACCTGACAAAGGACCGTCAGGCAAAAGTCCAACTGGAGGATCCGGTTGGCACCAGGTAAAACTCTCCCGAGAGGAGTAGGTGAGGACGCGTTCCCCTCGAGGGAACATTAGGCGTCGGTTCGACCTAGGGCTCCATTTTGGAGATCCAAAGTCAGAACCAAGACAGCTAAGGCTGTTTTAACTAACTTATTATTTGCTGTTTTGGACTAACCCTGGATGCAGGACCGAAGGACTGTGTTTCTGCAGCTCAGAGAGCCTCAAAGGAGTGAGGCCGCAGCTGAGCAGGGCGCCCCGGATGTGTCGGGCGCCCCAGAGTCAACCCAAAGTCAGCAGAGAAGTAAACCTCCGACAGCAGCGCGTTGGGGGGCGCCCCGCGCATGTCGGGCGCCCCTCTTGTCGCGGGCGCCGCGCATGTCGGGCGCCCCGCGTGTCTCGGGCGCCCACTGTGCCACGCCACTGAAGGCGGCTGCAGCTCACCCTCGCGAAGCCTCGGTGATAAAGTTTGACCGGTCAATCGGGCGCCCCGTGCGCGTCGGGCGCCCCAGTCAAATACAATCCCGAAGATAACGAGATCAGCTTTGACTAGAGCATCGCTGGATCTGCAGCCACGTGGGGGGCGCCGCGAGCATGTCGGGCGCCCCCTGCCCTATATAAAGAGGGCCTCAACCCCAGGTTTAATCAATCAATTCCATTGAAAGCAATTACGCTCCTCTGCTCCCGCGCTCTGCTCCAGAACCCTCCAGACTCGAGATACAAGCGCCGGCGACGTCCAACTGCTCCGAAACTTCGATTTACACCGGACGTCGGTAACATAGAAGAGCTGTTTTTTTCTTACTGCAATTTACTGTAATTAATTTGTGTAAATTTGGTTTGCGCGATTATAGTATTGCCCATAGTAAACGGTCAACGACCGTGGGCCTTGGAGTAGGAGTCGACCTAGGCTCCGAACCAAGTAAGACGATCGTGTTAGCGTTGTTTTACTCTATTTTATTCCGCTGTGCACTTGCTCTTTTAAATCCGAACGATTTGCGACATTCACCCCCCCTCTCTCGCAATTCTCGATCCAACAAGTGGTATCAGAGCGGGGTTTTCAAACTTGGTGCAACCACCAGTTTGAAAGTTTTTTTCGGATTTACGAATTTTTTTTGTTTAATTAACACCACTACATCTTTTCGCCTTTTATTTTAAAAATAAAAAATATCTGTAGGTGGATTTAAAAAATCCTTACGCCTTTTTCAATTTTGAATTCTCATTTTTTTACCATAAGTCAAAATTGTCAAAATAATCAACTTTTGAAAATTTGTCATAAATTTTTTTTATTATTATTTTAATATTATTTTTTCTCAAAAATCGTGCTACCTTAATCTGAGCAAATTTTTTCCAAACATTAAAGTCTTACTTTTTATCATCAACATTGGTAAAGTAACATTTTCAAAATTTTGACATAAATTTTTTTTAATCTGCCTCGAAATCCGTGCAATAGTTTTTTAGGCTAATTTTTCTCTCTCTCCCGCACTACTAATCCATGACCAAGTCTTGGTACATTTCTACTTTTTCCCTCTGTGTGCAAGAATTATCCTAAATGGCCAACCAAGAGTGGAACAGTGCACGCCCACCACTATTCTTCGACGAGAACTTCACGTTTTGGAGATGTCAAATGGAGTCCCTTCTGAAGGCCCACATGGAGTTATGGCAGATCATCCAAACGGGATTCTCGTTTCCTATAGAAGATGAGTCATCCATCGAGTGGGACAAATTGGATGAACACACCCTCAATCAAATCGAGACCGATGCAAGGGCAACAGCAATCCTACAATGCGGCCTAACCAAGGAGCAACTCAAGCTAGTAGGTCCATGCAGATGTGCTAGAGAAATCTGGGAAAAATTGGTAAACCTTCATCAAGAGATCTCAGATGAAGAAGACCAGGTAAATTATCTTGCCCTTTCAGTCCAAGCACAATCAGCCGAGTCAGAGTCTGAACCTGAATCCAAAATCGAACCAGAATTAGACGACGAATTGACTGAGACGGTAACCGATTTCGAATTCTTTTCAAATTTAGAATTAAATAATCAAACAGATACTATAATGGTCGAGGAAGGTGTAAATTTTATTGCAGGGAAAACTCCTAAAGAACCACCACAGAAGGAACTTCAACTAGTACCCGAGTCTGACTCAGACACAGAATCAGAAGATGAGCCTAGATCCGAGGCGGCAATGATCAAGGGGGAGATTCCCAATAAAGAACCAAAAGGTAAAAGTGTAAATTCAAATTTTAATCATGTAATTTGTTACACATGCAGGGAGAGAGGACACTACCAAAATCAGTGCCCTACTCGTAAGACTCGGTCTGCACCACCGGCGATAAAGGAATCAGTTCCAAAAGTACGAAAGCACAAAAGTCACATTCAATGCTTCAAGTGCCAGGAGTTCGGGCATTACAAAAGTGAATGCACAGATAAAAGAGCTACCAAGAATGCCGAACAAACAATCAACGAAGGTAAATTTACAGTATTTGAAAATCCGTTATTTACCTTGAATAATGTGATTGATTCATGTAACTTAATTAAAACAAATTTCAGAAAATTGAAACAAGAAAATGAAACCCTAAAACATAAGGTCAATAAGTTAGAAAATTTAATTCATAATCTTGCTGATTTCGAAAATCCGGAGTATTACTCCAATTGTGACCTTACTTAGACAATTGTTTGTTTTAATTATGTGTCTTATTTTTTTTTTGTGCCTAGAATTAGGATTAGGACTAAATCAGTTAATTGAAAATTGAACAACATAGTATTGGGTGGAGGTGAGATGATAGTACGTTAGGGAAGCCAATTTGGCGGAACTAGCCGAAGCTACCGATCTAAGACCCAAACTAGTTAGACCAGAAATTTTTCAAAGAATAATTTTGAAAATGAAATTTCATTAAAAGGCTTTGTCAAGGAAAGGGTGGATGATCCCATAAGGCTACGGCCAAAGAAGGCCTAGTGCCTCGCCAAGACCTGGAAGCCAATTTTTGAAATTCAAATTCAAATTATTTTTTTGTTAAATTCGAATCTAACACAAATTTTTAGTTAATTTTAGATTCAAATACCTCCTTTCAAAATAAATTTAAATTGGGTTTAAAAATTAATTTAACTTTTCAAAATTAATCATGGCCTTTTCAAAATAAATCTTTCTATTAAAATATGCATCTCACAAAACAGTTAAGGATATCCTGTTTTGTCACTTAGAAATGGGTGAGATGCTTAGGACCTAAAAGTTGAGTCCAACCCAACCAACTAAATCAAATTCAAACTCAAATTAATCAAATCTTAATTAAATCAATTAAATTCAATCAAATCTTAATTAAATCAATTAAATTTAATTCAATCAAATTCAAACTAATTATTCTCAAATTCAACTTAATTATTCTTAATTATTCTCAAATTCAACTTAATTATTCTTAATTATTCTCAAATTCAACTTAATTATTCTTAATTATTCTCAAATTCAACTTAATTATTCTTAATTATTCTCAAATTCAACTTAATTATTCTTAATTATTCTCAAATTCAACTTAATTATTCTCAAAATTCAATTTAATCATTTATCTTCAAAAATGCACAATATCTTTCAAAAGTACTTCTGCTTTTCAAAATATAATGTTTTCAAAAGTACTAATATTTTCAAGTTCTAAGACTTGCCTACAAAAATAATTTTTTTTAATGCCTTTCAAAGTGGAGTTTTGGTGCATGTTAAGCTTTTGCTATGCTTTCAAAAATTATGCTAAGTATTTTTATGTTTTCAAAACTCATAGGCTCTGATACATAAATGTTAAATTTTTTGTAAAAATTCCTTATTGATATATGGCTAAGGAGAAGAATTTCACATTAAGGGGGAGAGATTGGAAAGGAGAGAAAAGGCTAAAATTATTTTTTTCTCCTGTCTTTCAAAAGGTAAAATTCTTATCTTTCAAAGTTCATATTTTTGAAAATTAACTGTACTTGATTTCAAAAGATCATTTTTCAAAATTAACTGTATTTTGAATCATCTGAACTTAGAAAATTTTCTTTCAAACCCCGCAATTTTCTAAGTATTGGAAATTTGGCGTCAAAATTTTACCGAAATAAAATTCCTTTTTTTTGTAAAGCCAAGTAAAAGTTATGTTACAAAATTTAGGCTTGCAAAACTTTTTAAATTTTTACCTTGTTCACCCATGTTTATTTTTGATATATGTCAAAGGGGGAGGAAGGGTCAAAGTTAAAGTGTTAAGTTAAGTATTTTATAACACAAGTACTTAGGGATTTAGGGGGAGTATAAATTTTTTTTGTTACACTTATACTGTTCATAACTCCTTCATTTCTTAACTGTTATATGTTTATACTTAACTTTGAATTGTATTGCCATAAATCAAAAAGGGGGAGATTGTTGGTGCAGGAAGCACCATATCGAACCTTGTTTTGATATTGGCAACATAATTCAAAGTTAAGTTTGTTTGTGATCTAACAATATTACTCAAGTGTGCAGAGACAAAGTCCTAGCGAAGGACTGCCAGTATCCAAGCCCTAGCGAAGGACTGCTAGGCAGCTGGCGAAGGACTGCCAGTATCCAAGCCCTAGCGAAGGACTGCTAGGCAGCTGGCGAAGGACTGCCAGTATCCAAGCCCTAGCGAAGGACTGCTAGGCAACAGGCGAAGGACTGCCAGTATCCAAGCCCTAGCGAAGGACTGCTAGGCAACTGGCGAAGGACTGCCGGTATCCAAGACCTGACAAAGGACCGTCAGGCAAAAGTCCAACTGGAGGATCCGGTTGGCACCAGGTAAAACTCTCCCGAGAGGAGTAGGTGAGGACGCGTTCCCCTCGAGGGAACATTAGGCGTCGGTTCGACCTAGGGCTCCATTTTGAAGATCCAAAGTCAGAACCAAGACAGCTAAGGCTGTTTTAACTAACTTATTATTTGCTGTTTTGGACTAACCCTGGATGTAGGACCGAAGGACTGTGTTTCTGCAGCTCAGAGAGCCTCAAAGGAGTGAGGCCGCAGCTGAGCAGGGCGCCCCGGATGTGTTGGGCGCCCCAGAGTCAACCCAAAGTCAGCAGAGAAGTAAACCTCCGACAGCAGCGCGTTGGGGGGCGCCCCGCGCATGTCGGGCGCCCCTCTTGTCGCGGGCGCCACGCATGTCGGGCGCCCCGCGTGTCTCGGGCGCCCACTGTGCCACGCCACTGAAGGCGGCTGCAGCTCACCCTCGCGAAGCCTCGGTGATAAAGTTTGACCGGTCAATCGGGCGCCCCGTGCGCGTCGGGCGCCCCAGTCAAATACAATCCCGAAGATAACGAGATCAGCTTTGACTAGAGCATCGCCGGATCTGCAGCCACGTGGGGGGCGCCCCGAGCATGTCGGGCGCCCCCTGCCCTATATAAAGAGGGCCTCGACCCCAGGTTTAATCAATCAATTCCATTGAAAGCAATTACGCTCCTCTGCTCCCGCGCTCTGCTCCAGAATCCTCCAGACTCGAGATACAAGCGCCGGCGACGTCCAACTGCTCCGAAACTTCGATTTACACCGGACGTCGGTAACATAGAAGAGCTGTTTTTTTCTTACTGCAATTTACTGTAATTAATTTGTGTAAATTTGGTTTGCGCGATTATAGTATTGCCCATAGTAAACGGTCAACGACCGTGGGCCTTGGAGTAGGAGTCGACCTAGGCTCCGAACCAAGTAAGACGATCGTGTTAGCGTTGTTTTACTCTATTTTATTCCGCTGTGCACTTGCTCTTTTAAATCCGAACGATTTGCGACATTCACCCCCCCCCCCTCTCTCGCAATTCTCGATCCAACATAACTCTCTCCCTCTCTCTCTTATTCTCTTCCCTTCCTTTCTCCTTCCCACCTAGGGCCGGCGCCCCCTTGGGCATCCTAGGGCCGGCGCCCTTCCTTGAGAGCTAGGGCCGGCGCTCCATTCAATCCAAGAGGTTGTCGTGAGCTATCAACACGAAGGAGAAGCCAACCAAGAAGAAGAAGAAGCGGATCACATCTCATTCCTTCTCGGAATTTTGATTCCGTTAACTTGTTGGTTAGTTTCCTATCTTCTCTCTTGATCTTCTAGTTGTGCCTTTAGAGAATCTAGTAGTTCTCGTCGGCACAAAACTCGTGACTTTGCGAAGTCATCCCTAAGAGAACTCGGCGTGGACGCGAATAGAGGCGGAGCTTCCAAGGGACGCTACGGTTGGATCTCGTCCCTTACTTCAAGTTACGCGAGGTACTTGGTAAATTAGTTTACTTTTTCACAAAGTTTTATTTTATGATCATGTCCACACACCATAAGGTTGCATGCTAGATACGTGGTTAGAATAATTTGAGAAATTATTTTATGCTAATTCTTCCGCTGCACGTAAAAATTTAGAATTTTACGAACTCGTATCCTTGTCAACATGCACCCGGTCCCAACAGTGGTATCAGAGCCGGTTAGTGTTCGACATAATCATATAATTGTTTTGTGGAAAACTTTGTCATGATCTCAATTTTGGAAAAAATTTTCAATTATGGAAACTTTCAAATTATAATAAATTTTAGATTTAGGAATTTCAAAGTTTGGAAATCCTCATGAAATTTCTCAAACTTTTGAAATTTTCTAGTTTCTGAAATTTTATAATAATTGTGAAAACTTCCCATCTTTGGAAACTTTCCAATTTTGGAAATTTTTCTAATTTTAGAAATTTTCTAATTTTGAAAATATGTAAGTTTTCTTTGTACCAGAAACTTACAATTATTCTGAAAACCTATTTATGAAATCTCGCAATTTTGGGCACTTTCTTTTAAGAAAGTCTAGACAAATTCATGGACAGTTAATTGACAATTAAATTTGAATTGGTTTTTAAATTGACAACAAAATTCTTTATTTTGGATTGAGCCTCAGGGAGCCGTTCAATTTAAAGTTAGTTGTTGTAATTTAATTTCCCAATTTTAATTGAAATTGTCATGTTTGATTTGGATTGAGCCTCGGGGAGCCGTCCAATTGGATTTACAACAAATTACTTTTCTTTGGGTATCTGAGCCTCGGGCAGCCACCCTTAGAAAACGATTTATTGTAATTAATTAAATCCATGAATAAAATATGATTTAAGAGGTGATACTCTTACATATTATTGTCTCCAAAATTAATTAGGAAAATGGTTTCCTATAGAGTTTCTTAAATGAGATTTTCATGAAAATAATATGTGGTTGAATTAAGGGATTTGTCTCTTAATTTAATAAGATTTGATTTAGAGAAATCAAAGTCTTAAAACATATTATTTCCGAAATTGATTATGACAATTTTGGAAATTGTTTCCCAAAACAATTCCTTAAATAAAGTATGAAATTAGAATTAGGAAATCCGGTTTCTAATTCAAATGATGAGACTTGATAAATTAAGTCACATACGTACTTTATTAAGGAAATCGTTAGTCATGACATAATTCTATGTCATGAATGTGCTTAGAAAAGAAAGGATGAGACCCAAAACCCCTTACAAAATATTAAGGCCAACACCTTCCATTAATATGGTTAGAATCGGAGTTTTGTTTCTCGTTTGGGTTGATGGACACATCCATGTCCAGCTTGAACCTCAACATGTTCAAACCATGGAATTAGTTTATGGATAATATAGTTGGAGTCAGAGGTCAATCCTTAGTTTTGGTTGTTGGACACATCCAAGTCTGACTAAACGGTTGAATGAGCTCCAACCATATTAAAACTATTTCTTGATTAATGGGTCAGCCTTAAGCTTAGAGCATCGATTTGTTGTGCCACAGCCAAGGTCAATGCAAAGAGAGGTGCAGTTGGGTGCTATGTATAAAGTTGCATACTTGTTAATGAGTTAACAACCCAATGATTTATGCAAACATTCAATTAGTTGATAGCATAAAGTGATAGTTACATATATGTGATGTGTAATCGGTATAATTACCTACCTTCATAGCTAAGAAAAACTTGATGGCCATAGCCATGGTTGTTCTTATCTATGGTTGGATATCAACCTATTTGGAGATGCTCCTACAATCTCCCGAATTGATAAAAAGGGTTATTCAATTTGATAAATAAATAGGATTTTAATTAATGTATATTGATACATTCTTTATCATTCTTCTCACATAAGCTCAATTTGTGTTTCTAGGTTAATCACTCGATCATGTCTTCTCTGAATTTGCGTTCCATTTTGGACACCAATAAACTGACTGGGCCAAACTTCATGGACTGGCTTCGAAACCTGAGGATAGTCCTCAAGTCAGAGAAGCTTGCTTATGTCCTTGAAGATCAACTTCCTAACCAACCTCCTGAAGGTGCAACTCCAGACCAGCTAGTGGCCTATGAGAAACATGTGACCGATTCTGAACTTGCGAGTTGCATCATGCTAGCCTCTATGATACCTGAGCTGCAAAAGCAGCATGAGCATATGGATGCTTATACCATCATCTTCCATATTCATGAGTTGTTTGAAGAGCAGGCGAGATCCGAAAGGTTCGAAGTCTCCAGACTCCTCTTCACCACTAAGATGCAGGAAGGCACTTCTGCCTCGCAGTTTGTGCTAAAGATGTTGGGGTACATTGAGCGACTGAACACACTCGGTTTTGCAATGGATCATGAACTAAGTATTGACTTAATTCTGAGTTGTTTGCCCAAAAGTTATTCACAATTTGTGATGAACTATCGGATGAACAAACTAGAGACCACCATTCCCGAGTTGCTCAACCTGCTGAAGACTGTGGAGCCTTCTGTAAAGCCGGATCAAAAGGCGGTACTGTTAGTTGGTTCCTCGAAGAAAGGTTCTAAGAGGAAGGCCAAAGAACAGAATAAAGGAAAGAAGAAAAAGGCCAAAAAGATTGAAAGGAAACCGAAAGGAACTTGCCATCATTGTGGCAAGGAGGGTCACTGGCGAAGAAACTGCAAGATTTATCTTGAGTCCATGAAGAATAAGGCATCCGATGCCCCATCCTCTTCAGGTATCTTCGTTATTGAATGTCACTCTATTTCCTCAAATACCTGGGTACTTGATACTGGGTGTAGCTCACATATATGTAATGACATACAGGGGCTAAGGAATAGAAGAAGACTCGTCAAAGGAGAAGCAAATCTGCGAGTTGGAAATGGAGCAAAGATTGCTGCTGTTGCCATCGGAACATATTTGCTAAAGCTCCCCACTGGACGTGTCTTAGAATTGGATAATTGTTATTTTGTTCCTTCGTTAATAAAGAACATTGTATCTATTTCATGTTTGAATGAAAAGGGTTATCATTTAACTTTTAGTAACAATTGTTGTTACATAACTTTAAATGGCGTTCTTTATGGGAATGGAACTTTGTGCAATGGTATCTACACGTTAGATTTATCCAGTGACGTTTTCAATATCGAAGTTAGCAACAAACGTGCTCGAATAGATAATCGAATAGACTCCTACACTTGGCATTGTCGTCTTGGCCATGTAAGTAAGAAACGCATGACCGAATTACACCGATGTGGAATTTTGGAATCATTTGAACCCGGTTCATTTGATACATGCGAATCATGCTTAAAAGGCAAGATGACCAAATTACCCTTTTCCGGAAAAGGTAATCCAGTGGGAGAATTGCTTGGTCTAATACATACTGATGTATGTGGACCAATGTCAACTCTTGCACAAGGAGGCTATAGCTACTTCATCACCTTTATCGATGATCACTCACGATTCGGGTATGTGTTCTTGATGAAACACAAATCTGAAGCCTTTGAGAAATTCAAAGAGTTCAGAAATGAAGTAGAGAAACACTTGGCAAAAGTATTAAGATACTTCGATCCGATCGGGGTGGTGAATACTTAAGTCAAGAGTTTCAAGATTATCTAAGGGACAATGGGATATTGTCCCAATGGACTCCGCCGTATACACCACAGCATAATGGTGTATCTGAGAGGCGCAACCGAACCTTGATGGACATGGTTAGGTCGATGATGAATCATGCAACTCTTCCAAAATCCTTTTGGGGCTATGCACTAAGACAGCTGTTTACTTGCTAAACAGAGTCCCGACCAAGGTAGTCTCTACTACTCCATATGAGACATGGAATAGTAAGAAACCTCACTTAACTCACCTTAAGATATGGGGTTGTCCTGCTTATGTGAAGCGGACTGTATCAGACAAATTGGATGCTAAGTCTGATAAATGTCTATTTATTGGATACCCTAAGGAAACGAAGGGTTACCAATTCTATCATCCCTTGGAACAAAAGGTGTTTGTTTCAAGGCATGCTGTATTTCTGGAAAAAGAATTTCTTTTACAAGAAAACAGTGGGAGTGGCATTGAACTTGATGAAGTTCAAGAAACTCCAATAGACATTACAGAGACACCTAGTCTAGACCCACAACCAATAACTCATAATGATGAGCTATCAGTTGAACCTAAAACAACACCACCTCTTCGTAGATCTGATAGGACACGCAATATTCCAGAGAGATACGGATTTCTCATAAGTGAATCGAACGACGTGTTACTCATAAGCGATGACGAACCTATCAGTTATGAAGATGTTCTGAAAAGTTCAGAAAGGGACAAATGGCTTGAGCCATGAAGTCGGAAATGGATTCCATGTACGAAAATCAAGTATGGGACTTGGTTAACCCACCTGAAGGGATTAAGCCCATAGGGTGCAAGTGGGTTTTCAAGAAGAAAACCGACATGGAAGGTAATGTTGTTACCTTTAAGGCTAGATTAGTGGCAAAAGGATATCGTCAGAAACAAGGAATTGATTATGACGAAACCTATTCGCCAGTAGCTATGCTTAAATCCATTCGGATGCTCCTAGCCATAGCAGCTCATTATGATTATGAGATATGGCAAATGGATGTGAAAACAGCTTTCCTTAAGGAAACCTGCTTGAGGATGTATACATGATACAACCTGAAGGTTTCACATCGGTTGATAAAACCAAAGTATGCAAGCTTCGACGATCCATATATGGACTGAAGCAAGCATCTAGGAGCTGGAACATCCGTTTTGATGAGACAATCAAAGAGTTTGATTTCTCACAAAATCCTGACGAACCTTGTGTGTACAAGAAGGTTAGTGGGAGTGCAGTCGTATTCCTAGTATTATATGTCGATGACATATTACTTATAGGAAACGATATATCAGTCTTACAGACAGTTAAAATTTGGTTGTCCAAAACTTTCTCCATGAAAGACCTGGGAGAAGCAACCTATATCCTTGGGATTAGAATCTATAGAGATAGATCAAAACGGTTGCTTGGTCTTTCGCAGTCTACATATATAGACCGAGTGCTAAAAAGGTTTAGCATGTCGGAATCCAAGAAAGGTTACCTTCCCATCAGGCATGGGATCAACCTTTCAAAGTCTATGTGTCCGCGCACAGAAGACGAGAGGATTTGCATGAATAAGATTCCTTATGCATCCGCGATAGGATCTATCATGTATGCTATGTTATGTACTAGGCCCGATGTATCGTATGCTTTGAGCGTCACAAGCAGATACCAGTCGATCCAGGAATGGATCATTGGGCGGCTGTTAAGACAATCCTTAAGTACTTAAGAAGAACTAAGGATGTGTTCCTAATATATGGAGAAGGAGATATGGTAATACGTGGGTATACAGATGCCAGTTTCCAGACAGATAAGGATGACTCCAAATCTCAGTCTGGATACGTATTTACTTTGAATGGAGGCGCAGTAAGTTGGAAAAGTTCCAAACAAGACACCGTAGCGGATTCCACCACGGAAGCGGAATATATCGCAGCTTCGGAAGCAGCAAAGGAAGCAGTCTGGATCAAGAAGTTCGTCTCCGAACTTGGCGTGGTTCCAACCATTGATGAAGCAGTGCCGGTTTACTGCGACAACAATGGAGCTATTGCACAAGCAAAGGAACCAAGGTCTCATCAGCGATCCAAACACGTGCTTCGCCGCTATCATCTGATCAGAGAGATTATAAGTAGGAATGATATACAAATTGAGAAAATTCCCACTGAAAGGAATTTAGCGGATCCTTTAACTAAGGCCTTGCCTCAAAACAAGTTTGAGGGTCATGTTAGAGCCTGTGGTATTGGATACCGTAGCGATTGGCATTAGGCCAAGTGGGAGTTTGTTAGTGATATGAGAGAAGTGTCCTAAGGCAATCGCCTTATGATTGTAAACATTTATTTTAATAAATGATAATTCACTATTTGAGTATACATGTTTGTGTATTTGATTGGGATCTTAAACTCATCTACTGAATGTCCGCAATACAACTCACAGCATAAGAGAATTTGTGATGGGATCACAACTAGTGATTATCTCTAAATGTGCAAATGTGAAGTATTGAAAATATCCCTAGTCGATGAATTGATAAAACGGACACTATCAATTCTGTTGAGACTAGCATGAGTTATTCTCTAATCAGCTGATTCTCACTGGCTGGTGACATTGGGATGTCCGGAGATAAACATGGATGCTAGTTAAGGGAACTAGTTCATTGGAGTGACTAGCTGTAAGACTTCATATGGTTATCTATATAGATATGTCAATGAAGTTCTTACTGCGGCTTAAGTGCGATGTTCCTTTGACTTGCGGTGTTCAAGTCATCTTGGTCATGGAGACTTATACTTTAACATCTTAAGCAAGCATCTCCAAGGAGGTGTGGACCCAGGATGATTGGGTATAAGCCGAAGTGCCCGAAGATGTTTGAACAGCTTACAAAGGATTCACCACTCCTTGCGAGGAGATGTATACCCAGGCCTATCGTCGGATTGTTACTCAAAGCCTCTGGCCAGAGCATATCATGTTTAGAGTGCGAGTCTCTTAAATACATGAGAGTAATTAGAAATCCAAAGGACGAGAAAGACATTACTTGGGCTAGGTGTGACGTAGTCAGTCTAGTGGGGACTGACACAAACAGACCATGTCCTGAACCAAGTGGGTATAAGATGGTGAAGGGAATGGGGCACGATTCATTAGAGCTGCTGAAGGGTTTCAGAATTACTTCTGAGGTCAACCGTTGATCTTTCGATTAATTGGGGGTCATGATGTACTACTAGGTGCCACTCATGATCGTTCTATAATTAGTTGATTATAGACGGCCAACATAAATCGAAAGCCTATTTAGTCACACGCACTACGAGTAATCCGAGGGATTTAAAACGAGTTGAAAATTGGATTTTCCAATCAAGAGAAATAAGTCGAATCTGAGTTAATCAGAGGCGCAATGGAAGCTAAAATGGCTAAGTCTTTTGAAGGCTTATTGGGCGAATTAAATGAGTTTAATTCGCGATCGGTTCGGCTCGGTTTGGCCGGCCAAAGAGGGTGCCAACCCCTTTGGTTTGGCCGGCCATAAAGGGGATAAACCAATTTATTGGTTTAATTAATAAAATAAATCTAGCGCGATTTGTTTTATAAATTATGGATAAATAAATTTGTGTAAAGAAATTTATATAAATAAATTTATAAAATTTATTCTTTTATGGAAATTAAAATGATCCATGAAATGGTTTATTTTAATTTTATAAAATCAATTATGAATTGATTTTTCCATAATAAGAAAGTTTATAAATTTCTTATAAAATTTATTCCATAATAAAAGGAGAAGAAGTATTTGTTTTATTATAAAGTTAGTTATAATAAAACTTGGTTTAAACGGAATAATTCATAAGAGAATTTATAGGATAAATTTGTTATGAAAATTCCGTTAAGAGGAGACTTGGCAAGGGAGAGATTACTATATATAAAGGAACCCAGGCTAGGCTTAAGTTCCTTAATTGATATAGAGCCTTCAAGAGATTAACTCTCTCCCTCTCTCTCTTATTCTCTTCCCTTCCTTTCTCCTTCCCACCTAGGGCCGGCGCCCCCTTGGGCATCCTAGGGCCGGCGCCCTTCCTTGAGAGCTAGGGCCGGCGCTCCATTCAATCCAAGAGGTTGTCGTGAGCTATCAACACGAAGGAGAAGCCAACCAAGAAGAAGAAGAAGCGGATCACATCTCATTCCTTCTCGGAATTTGATTCCGTTAACTTGTTGGTTAGTTTCCTATCTTCTCTCTTGATCTTCTAGTTGTGCTTTAG